>JXPH01032341.1:550-11220 GCA_001014845.1 Mochlonyx cinctipes | reverse complement strand
AACTGTTGATTCCAAAAGTAATTTTTGAAGAGCCACTTTGTACTTTTTCTGCAAATATCTTTCAGAAATACATGATTGGAAGTTGTAATTACCTGTTAAGAGAAATTTGAGTGGTTAAAATTATTATGTTTGGAAATTATAGATTTTTGAAAAAGACGAAACTTTAGCGGGTATAAATTTCAAGATGAAAATTTTTAAGTGGTCTGACAAAAATGTCTGACAAAAACCAAACTATTGGTCAAAATGTTTATAAAATTGTTATTGTTAGTAGCAAATCGCCTAATATATACTATTAATCCGTCAAATTTTTTAATATTTTGCAAAATAAATGACTTTGAATTAATAATTCCAAGTATAGGAAAAATTCCAACTATTGGGGGTTTTACCCTATATGAGAAAAAGTAATGCAAATAAATGACGAACATACAGACTTTAGCAATTTTTTCAGAGATCTTTTTGGGACTTCCTTAACGTTGCTTACTTTTCCCGTCTTCCACTTTTTATCAATTTTAGTTTGCATTTAAACATCTGTGCAAGAAATATCCTTTCTTGTATCTTTTACAACATGTGAACAATCAGCTTTGATGTATCCAGCTTTATTTGGTCGTATGGTCTGCAAAAGAGGTTTATTAAGATGCTCATTTGATGTTTTCTTAAAAAATGTGTATCTAAAACAGATTCTAAACTTAATGAATCATCATAATTTTTTATCCATTTTATCATGTTATCCTTTTAGTTGACGATCTTCAAAATTACAAAAAAAATGAGAAATATTCAAAAATTCTTCGGACAGAAACATAAAATTTTAACAACTTTAATTAGCTAGGGTAAAAGATACTAGTCCGTGAATCCTCTTTTAGTTTCGATATGGCGCATCATTGAGGTAAAAAGGGGTTCACGGACTAGTATAAATAGGGTAAAGTATTTGAATTCATTGTCTCAAATGTTTCAAATTTCAAATGNGATCCAAACAGCATTTATCACCAGGAAGAGTATATTTACAGTAATAAAAGATGTATTAATTTAAGCTTTAAAAACGTAAACAAATTAGTACACACCTGTCCAATTATTTTTGTCTACTGTCAACTATTGGAACAGCTATGCTACTATATAATATGTAGTTGCACCGATATTTCCCATTCATGTTATTAAACTACACACAACGTCCTCATGTAAACCAAGTGCTCCCAACAAAAAACACAGCTCTGAAAATAACACTACCTGCTGACACCAAACTGAAATTACTAAGATAATAAAAACTGAAAGTCAAATTCATTTCAAATAAGTAAAATTGCTTGCCCTAAAGAAAGGTAATTAAGATTGGCGTTCATACCCTGATCAAAAAATACTTCTTCGCAAAATATGAGAATTGAATCCTTCCTGAGTGATTTGCAAAAAACATTCGTAGATTGCCAATTTCGATCAAAAGATGTCTGTCATGGTTCGAGGTAGGTTTTAAAGGTCCATGGATATGAATCCGTCGAGACACTTTGAAAAAAGCCAATAGTTAAGTCAACAGAAGAAGTGGAAGTTGCTATCTTCCACTTCTTCTCCTGGCCACCATTCAAAAATTTAATAATCTCTCAACGGATCCTTACTGAAAACCTTATCAAGAATGCGTAACTACAATTTAAATTTTTTTTAATCAAAAACTGGCAAATTGCGAATATTTTTTGCAAATTTGTCCTCGAATGAATCCAAATTTCGCAGACAGAAGGCCAGATCAGGATTTGTATCGTCAAAATCTATATTCCTAGAAAAAAAAAGTTATTTCATTAAGTTGCAAATATGGGCTCCACTCTAGATCTAAGAGATTTGGAATTAGTTTGACCTTTAGCTCTATCTTAGTGCTATTTCCAAAAGTTTTGTGCTATCATGGGTGTTCAGAGCTGTCAAAAATCCAATTCCTTCATCCCTAACCTTCTCCTCTCAAACTAATTTTGTTTAATAAACATTTTCTATAATATTTTTGGATATTTTTTCTTTCTTTTCATCTACAAAAATAAAATAAAATTCAATCAACCAACTCCGCGTCGATGAATCAGAGGAAGGCGAAGTGTTCCAGGTGAAAAAATCATCACACAGTAAGAAAGTAATGAAAATGCTTGACAAGGAGCGTCGTAAAAAGCGTCATCGGGACAAAGGATCAGCATCTAAAGACGAGTCCAAGAATAACAATCCGTCAAATTTGTCGTCTAAAGAGTCTTCGTCTGACTTAAAAGATAAAGTAAAAAAGGAAAAATCCGAAAGTTCTAATAATATTCAAACTGAAATTCGCACAGACGACTTTGTGGTAAGGTTATTATTACTCAATTTTTCTATTCTTCTCTACCTTTTTTGGATACGAAAAAAATTAAATAAAATAGAATTAAGTTTATTTAAATCATTGATCTCTAACGATAACAAAATTCTAAAATTTAAATTTAAAGAATTTAAGGGACGTGTATTTTGTCTTATTTCTTACAAAATGGGGGGAAAAGGTAAAATAATAAATGGTTTGAAAAAGACAATTTTCGCGACTCTTACCAGAAGACATGTTAAGATTAGTTTCTTTGCATCTTGTCATTCGCTAATTCTAATAAACTTCTTCGATTTTTCTCCCAAAAACAGCTTGTCGTTAAAAAATCTGATCCACAAAAGGTTATTTTGAATGGAAGGGCTGCATTGTGCGCCGGGAAAAATGATATGTCTTCGGAAGAAGATGATGACCAGGATGGTGGTCATAAATTTAATAAACCAGATAATTTTAAAATGTATTTTGAAAGTGGAATTATACCCGATGCTGCCATGATTCATGCGGCTCGGAAGAAGCGACAAAAAGCGAGGGAACAAGGTATTTTTTTTGGTAGAAATCTTTATAAAATAGAGTTGAAAGTAATTTCGTTATTTTAAACAGGTGATTTCATTGCTGTTGAAGAGCCGAAAGATGATAAGAAAAATAAACGTTTGGTCAGAGAAGATGGTGAAGGAGATGGTTCAGATGAAGAAGAAGAACGTATCGATATGTCCGCTATAACTGGGGCAAAAGAACGTGAAGAAAGAAGAGAACAATTCTACTCTGTTCAACAAGAAGATTCTGCCGAAGATTCAGATTTGGAAACTAAGGAATGGGAGAATCAGCAGATCCGAAAGGGCGTTACCGGTGCCCAACTTGTTTCAGCGCACCATGAATCTATTTTCTCACAGTATATGATACAAGGTTTCCAACAATCTTACAGCATTAGCAATTCATCGGACAATATGTCAACGGCAGCCCTTTTAGAGCAGGCCTACGCTCGAAATACAGGTTTCTCGAGACCAAAATCCAAGTCTAAAGCAACGGTTAAGCAAGAAAAGTCAGCCGGACTTCGAATGCCGCAGGAAATATTGAAACAACTAAGTGATAAAATGACAAACACAAGAGAGTTGAATTATAAACACATCAATGATATTGAAAGGATTACGACCGAAGTGGCAGTTCTAAAATTAGAATATTTAGAAAGCGAAGAAAAGGCTCCCGTTGCGGCTGCAAAATATCGATTTTATCAAGAGATACGATGTTATATCACCGATTTAATCGAGTGTCTAGATGAAAAGGTAACATTTTGTTATCCTTATTTTAACATATGAATAAACTTTTTTTTATTATTTCAAAGGTCCCAGAAATCGTAGCGTTGGAGCAACGAGCCTTGTCGTTGATGGCTAAATATTCAAACAATTTGATTGAGAGGAGACGGCAGGACATTAGAGATCAAGCAAGGGAAACGGCGGAAATGGCTACAAGTAAGGAAAAGAGAGCAATTTGAATTAAAGTTGCAAAATAATTATTAAATAACAGTCTTAGTCAGTGGTTTAGGGTGGGTAAAGATAATGAATTGCAAAAGTAGGTACTTACAGAAAACGCTTCGCAACTTCAAAATCATAGATTTTAATTCCCTGATGTTTTTTTTGCATCTGAGAGCCTATGAAACGGCAATAAATTACATTACAAACAAATTTGCTCCTTAACGTCTGTTGATTAGGGTGGATCAAAGCTGGCCCTCCCGAAAAGTTTTTGTTGATCCCAACCCAATAGTACCCCTGATTTTTTGGGATTTTTAAATTACGTTCCCGATGCGTGCCACCGGTGCTCAAAAACCTAAGAATTTTAAGTTTTTCACAATTTTTTCAAAAATAGACAGTTTTGAACCGTGACGCGGGGCTCAAACGTCATTTTAAAAACTTAAAAAAATCAGGTAGTGTGGGATTCAAATCTCATTTTAAAAATCCCAAAGAAAATCAGGGTTTCAGGGACCAAAATACAACTTTGAATCGGCGGCGCGGGGGTCAAATGTCATTTTAAAAATCCCCAAAAATCAGGGGTGCTATTGGAAACAAAATACAAGTTTTCGAGGGAGTTAAGGTTTGACAATCGCAAAATTTCCAAATCGATATACCCTATTACTCAACTTAGTTTATTTAGCGTTGTTGTTAAACAGACAACATTGGATTTCTTCAGAGATTCCCTCGTAAAGAGGTTCGTTTGAATCTAAAAGAAAATTGAACCTGATTAGTAGTTATAAAAAAAAAAAAAAAAATTGAGAATGTCCAAATAGAGATCTATTTCAGTTGTTTGTTAACAATTTACCTATTTTTTTCTTAAAGAAAACATGAAAAAAATCAACGATGACCCCGACCGAATCCGCCGAGCAGCTGAACGAGAAGGCCGCCGCACCAGACGTCGTAGGGATCGCGAGAAGAACGATTTGAGTGAATCACATTTCGATGGAATGTCTAGCGATGATGAGGTGGCTGACGTTGAACTCGCTCAGTATAAAAGTAGTTTGCAAGAAATAAATGCGGAGGCAGGCTTATTGTTTGAAGACGCCGCAGAAGAGTTCAGCAACATGCGAGATATATTGAGCAAATTTCAAAACTGGAGAGAAAATGATTTGAATGCTTATCGAGAAGCGTATGTCAATTTATGCTTACCGAAAATATTGGGCCCTTTGATTCGATTAAAACATGCAACGTGGAATCCAATGGAGGGCAATTTTATCGATTTTGAGAAGGAGGAATGGTTTAAGGCGTGTATCCTTTTCGGCGCATCGCAAAGTGATAACGAGAAAAGTGTTGCTAACGACATTGATGTAAGACTAGTGCCAACACTGATAGAGAAAATAATCTTGCCCAAAATAACAGGATTAATTGAACAATATTGGGATCCTTTATCCACGTCACAAACATTAAAGCTAGTGAGAATAATAAGCAGATTGGGACGGGATTACCCATCGCTGCGACCAACTTGTAGACAGCTAAGAGTTCTGTTTCAAACAATCTTAGATAAAATCAAGAACTCTATAGACAACGATGTTTTCATACCAGTATTTCCCAAACAGTGAGTGGTAACAGAAATATTTAAATTTAATTTCAAATAATAATTAATTTTTTCTTCCAATTACAAAATAATTTTAGAATGCAAGAGTCAAAATCATCATTCTTTCAAAGACAATTTTGCAGTGGACTAAAGCTGTTTAGAAACATTATCAGTTGGCAAGGAGTTATTTCGGATAATGCGTTACGGGATTTGGCGTTTTCTTCGTTGCTTAATCGATATTTGTTGTCTGCTATGAGGGTAAGTTAGAATTTATAATTCAATCTAATAATAGTTTTTGATACAAACGTTACCTTGAATATTTCTTGGAATATAAGTCTACGTAAACGAAACCAAATGTTTCAAGATACAGACTAATTGAATGTTCAATCTGTCGTGTTTTGAGATAATCCTTTCGATTTTGGACAATGGATCTGTACACTTAACTTTTTAAACTAAATTTTCCAGAAACGTAGGTACTGTGTTTTATAAAGTAAAAACGATCTAGTGCATAATAGCATTTTAGACGTTCAGATCATCTCTCAATAAATTGAATGCCTTAAGATATAATGGCTCCGATATCCAGATGTACAAAATGAATTTTTTAGCTTTGGATTTTTGTCTGTTTGAGTTTGGATCAATTTTTGACCTACTTCTACCAAACCGATTTTCTTCACACATCTTCATCTATGATGAGCATGACAACATGTAATTATAATGAACTAAATTGATCCACAGCGAAGGCCTGACATTTGCGTTGGCACTTTCGTATTCGTATTTTGATAATGACCTTGGATGAAAACTGAAACTGGATGAAATTGGCCATTAGTAATACAAAGGGACAATTAGGTTATTGGACACGTAAGTGTGCTCTTTTGCATAAAAAAATTCTAAAAATCTTAATTTTGGTTTATGGGGTGGCATTTTGGTTAGGCCAAAACTGAAATTGAACAGAGGAAAATTTGGTTCCTAGCGGGCCCCAGAGACCGATGACAATTGGTCATTTTTACCAAAAATTTATTTTTTAAGAGGCGATACTTGGCTGTGGGGAGTCAAAGAATTGAGGACGGTCCCGGAGAATAAAATACAAACTGAAATGTTTTTATTTTTGCTCCAACTTACTGCCACACTTTTTGGGGAGTCGGACCTTCGGTCAAAAGTCTTCAGATAAGGTCGATCGGTCGAACACCTTCCGGAGGCCGGTTATTCGGTCGAATGAAATGGTCGTTGGGTCGAATGCCATATGGTCGATCGGTCGAATGTCATGGTCGANTGGTCGAAGGTCGATCGGTCGAAGGCCTTCCAGAGACCGGTCATTCGGCCGAATATCATAGTCGGTCGGTCGAATGTCATGGTCGATCAGTCGAATACCATGGTCGATNAATTTGAAAAATTTCCCAAGCTTCCCTTTTTTCTAATAAATTCTATCAAACGGTCGATCGGTCGAATGCGGTCAGATTTGAATAATTCTGTAAGAAAATTTCGCATTTTTCTAACCATTTCTAAAAAATTTGAATAATTTTCCAAGAAATTTCCCTTTTTCTAAAAAAATTCTATCAGACGGATCACGACCGATTGGACTTCAACCGATGTTTTTTTGATCGAATGACTTTTCGACCGAACGACTTTTCGACCGAATGACTTTCGACCGAACGACTTTTCGACCGAACGGGCTTCTACCTAATTTTTTTTTTCGACCGAACGACTTTTCGACCGAACGACTTTTGACCGAACGAATATCGAAAATAGTGGCAATATCTCGGGCAAAACAGAGTTTTTCGGAATTTTATTATTAAAACTTGTTAAAAATCGAATAAATTGCAAAAGACTAAAGAGAGGTCAGCTAGCCGTATGACATTCGGCATTCGGCCAAACGTCGTTCGGCCGTTCGGACCGAACAGATCGAGGACTCGCTTGCTTTACTCGCTAGCCCCTCGTTATTTCGACCTTTCGAGATTTCCGCCTTCTGAGTTTTCTGGCTTATGAGCTTTCTGCATTATGAAAGTTCTGCTTGTTCATTTTCCGCCTTCCGAATTCCGTATTTGAAATTCCGCTTTTCGATTTTCCGTCTTATGATCCTATATCCGATTTTGCATGCTTTGTATGATTTTGTGGTCAGTTTTCGTTAGATTTTTGAATAAAAGTCGTTCGATATGTCTCAAAAGTTCTCCACAATGTCTAAAATTTAGTTCTAATGTACGGAAAATTTTAATGTTAGCAAAAGTTAAGACATTTATCAAAAAAATTGGCTGCAAAATTTTGTATCACATTCTGATAATTTTCATTCACTAATAGATTTAGAGGGGAGCTCATATTTGCGACTTGACGAAATGACAAATTTTTTTGGTCTAGAAATATAGATTTTGACGATACAAATCCTGATCCGGCCTTCTGTCGGCAAAATTTGGATTCCTTCGAGGACAGATTTGCAAAAAAAAAATCGCAATTTGCCAGTTTTTGATAAAAAAAAATGCCAAACCACTTCTACTTTTTTCAAAGTGTCTCGACGGCTTCATATCCAGACCTTTAAAACCTACCTCGAACCACCATGACAGACAACATTTGATCGAAATTGGCAATTTGCGAATGTTTTTTGCAAATTACTCAAGGAAGGATTCAATTCTCAGGGTATGAACATCAATCGATTCATGCAAAAAAAATTGTCATTTCGACTAGTCGCAAATATGAGCAAGACAATACTTACCTACGTTTTTAATTTGTATTGAGTATTTACACAAATCTATATTTTTTCCAGGTCTGTACTCCAACTGATGCTGTTTCAAAAGCTTCAGTGATTGTGTGCACTCTGCCTAGAGTCTGGTTAATCTCAAATTCTGTTATCATGGGGAATTTGGAGATGTTCATTACATTGCTCAAGCATGTAGAGGGTCAATTAGATAAGAAGAGTCCGATGCATTTGTAAGTATACTTTATAAAATATTATATTATCTGATATCAGTAAAATCAAAACAGAGAATTTCCTATCAGCTGTTGTGTTTAGTCTCGTTTTTAAATATAAACAAGCAACAAAGAAAGTGCTGAATTCAATTTAAAACAAGAAAAAGTAAGAAATGTTCCTAAAAATGCAAACGATGCGAAATTATTCTGATTATGCAATAATAAACTGATAAAATGTGCTAAGTTGTTTTACAAATTAATTAATTTTCTTCTTTTTTTTTTCTATTTTCAGAGAATCAATAGAAAAACTCAATAAAATCTTTTCAACTTTACATGTTGCAATGTAAATTTTAATCCTGCTAAAACTTACCTAACCTTTATTAAATATTGAAACAATATTTATATGTACTTTATAAATTGAAATCAATATTTCAGTTCAGTCTTGTAGTTAGAAAGATTTAAAATTTTAAAACATAATTTGGTTTTTAGATGGATTCCTTTAAACTATAAACTAAACATTTAAAAAATGAAATTTCCTTTAAACCTCGCGCCCTTTAAAATGTTTATTATGCCTTCATAGTTTTGGGTATACTGAGAGCCGATTTGAGAAATTCTGATAAAGTTGAATTTTGGTCCAAAAAATCTCCCAAATTTCTGAGCCTAATTGTTTAAGATGTGTGCTACGTAAAAGACGAGTTAAGGGCAATCGAAAGTTGTCAAAAATCTGCAAAAAGCAGAATTCAAGACCGCTAAATAAGAACCAAACAATTTTCATAATAAATAGTCGTTAAAACTTATCTAGCCACAATTTGTCCACTTTTTATGCAGTTGTAAAGTTGTAACAACCCTTTCTCCAACCATTTATTTCCCGTCGAAATTTTTGTGATTTATCATTCGGGGAATGACATGAAATGAAATAAAGTGATGGGAAACGTCTAAGGATTGGAGGACGCATCTGGATAGAGTGGTGAACGCCTACGGAGTGACGGAGTATATTTACCGATTGGAGGACGCATTAACGTTGAAAAAAAGCAGTAAACAACTTTTTTCTCATAATAACCCGTAAGCATTTAGCAACATTTGGTTTTGAGGCATACAATGTGGACAAATTGTAGCTATTTAATACTTTAACTGGGATTAGCCGAAATTTATTAGATTTTTTGTATAAGCCAACTCTGTATCTGCATATCATTTCCGTAGTAGAAAAAGTTAAGTTACACTTTGGAGTAGTTTATTTAATGCCAATATTGATTTCAATTAAATTTAAAAATTGAAACTTTATTCTAGTTTGTAATAGAGATATACATATTAAGATATAGATAAGATTTTGTAAATTTAACAATAACTTTTTGTTTTCATAAAACAAAAGTCACATTATTATTATACAAAAAAGGAATCTGTATAAATTTCAAAATAAAATCATGATATTGCAAATTGAATTTGTTATTCTTTATTTTATTTTCCTAAAAGTCAAGTCAAGAAAGATCAAGAGCAAAGATCAGTTATAATTTCATAAATTAAAATACTCTCTTCTTTCGGTTCTCTCGTTCAAACATCATCAGAGGTGTGCGTGTACATCAATCATACTATATGTGTATCAGTCGGGATGATGTCATGTTCAAAATTACAAAATCAGAAGATTTTTCGTGACACGTAAATAGAATGGGCTTTAACGGGATCATGGAAGTAAGTAGACATATTAGAAAACATATCGGCATTTCTCGCCTAAAGAAACAAGTTTTTGTTTTTTCTCAAAAACCTGGAGAAAAGTTCTGGAAATAAAAAAAAATCTCTACCCATTGAATACACATAATTATTTCTACGTAGCCACATTTCGTCAATTCCACCGCTGAAAAACGGCCTCACCAGTATAGTACATTTTGTTTATTTTTATATTTTAATTCCCAAATCAACAGGCTATAATTTGCGCCCAGAAAAACGAATTTATTGGAGTGCAAGCCCAAATGAAACAGAATATATAGGAAATACCTGATGTTTTATTCACTTACAAAGCTATTCAAAAGATTATTTTTAAAAACATTCCTAGACTGATTGAAATCGAACAGTTGAAAGTTATTATTAAAGGTTTTGGACATTTATTTGGAACTTTTATATAGTATGGTTTGCTCGTATGCACATTTATACCTCCGCGAACAAGAACTTTCATTATATTTGAAAAAGAATAATATATTAAAGGTTTTACAAATAGCAGAAATTGGTTCATTTTCTCCATAATTGGTTCTATGAAAATCTAAGGGAAAAAAATCTGGAACTTGACGCATAGATTTGGGATATTCACTGTCAATCCTATTACATAAAGGGCTGTATTCTCCAGAGCATATTAAGACTTATTCAGTGATTAACTTTTTTTTATTTTCCTTCCTATGCAACAAAATCGAAATTTAACATTCGGATCCTAAAGTTACGACGCCAATAATCT
>JXPH01032279.1:320-12351 GCA_001014845.1 Mochlonyx cinctipes | reverse complement strand
TATTTTTAGTTTTTTTGGTCCGTAAACCTTCAAAAAACGCTATTTTTTGACGGATTTTGGCCGGTAGCACGACCTAAATTTTATCCGATCGGGCTCAAAATTTTGGAGGAAGTATAGAATTGCANCAAGACGAAACTTTTGAGGGGGTGAGACTTAAAATCGGACGAGGTCGGCTATTCTGAGACCACCCTAATCTTCAATGTTTCAACACCCACAGCTTATGTGATCTAAGTTGTAGAACCAAGTATATACTAGATATCGTTGGGAAGGTATTTTGCTACAATTTTGTATGGTTCCAATTACTGTTCCACGTACTAAATGAAAATGTCCGAATTCTTAACAATCTGCATTGTTTTAACCACTTATTGATTATAATTTTTTTAAAAATAATTTACTAGAACCCGTCAAACGCCATTATATGCAACTACCATGTTGATGTTCCACAAAAATATGATTTGAAACTGGTTGGAATTAAAAACAAAATGATCAAATGTGCCCAGGAGCATTAGAAACAGCCAGTTGAGATATTCCCAGGCTCATTGATTTCAATGGCAAAACAAACAAAAAATAGTTCAAATTGGATATTTAGAAGGACCCAGAGGAAACCGGAATAGACATTCTGGACATTGCCAAGCTAATATGTTCCAATGGAAAAACAAAAAAAGGGTCATTGGATATATTAAAGACAGTCAGTGTGGACATTTCCAGGCTAATAGTTTCTTATGTCAAAATAATTTATTTTAATAATTAGCTCATTTTGAAGGTTTCACGGACACCAAAGAGCACCGGTTCGCGATATACATTTTGGATATTTACTGGATCATAAGCTCCAATAGCAGAACAAAATAAAATCGATTCAATTTGCCATTTTGAGGGCGGAAGGCCTCAGAGACTACTAGTCTGGAAATTTCCAGGCTCATAGACTCCAATGGCATTATAAAAAAAATCGATCAATTTGATTTTTGAGGGTCTTCCGGGCACTAAGGGATCAATTTGGCCGAATCGTAAAAATGTATTTGAAAATAGGAAAAATATTCTTTAATAAGGATTAGCATTAAAAATTAGGCTTCATCTTTTTGAAAATAGGGTGCATAATAGTTGATCCTTGAATACGACGATCTTGAAAATAAGGTTCAATTTGTTTTTGAGAAAAGGGTGTGCATATAATAATATTATCTTTAAATAAGGACTACCCTTGAAATTTGAAAAACTATACATAATAGTTGATCCTTCAACATGGGCTATCCTTTAAAATTATGCTCCAATTATTTTGAAGTTTCAACCACATGTCCAATGCCACAAAATTTAATTCAGCCAAATAGGATTTGTCCCCTTTTCATACGGCCAAACGGCCTTTGACCATTTGTCCCAAGATTATTACATCTCATATACTATTCGGCGCGAAATATCATGTTTACTTTTATATTCTATCTCCTCATATATACTTAAGTAGCAGTTATGTACTCGTATATGTGGTATATAACAGCGTTTATATATAAAATATTTTCACCGCAAAGTTGGATTATTTTAAATAAGATATAGATATGTTTCTTTATTGGTACATATGTAATTTCACCAGCATCATCATCCATCACCATCTTTATATCTTTCACCATGACTATCACCATCACCATCACTACCACCAGCACCGTCACCATCACCATCACGATACGATAGAATACGCTTCAGTACGGTATGGCTCGATACAATATGGTACAGTATTTTATGGTAAAGTACGGTATAGTATAATATAGTACAGTACCGTGCTGTACAGTACGGTTTGGTACAATGTGGTTGGTACAGTACGGTGCGTAAAATGTTACATGGACATTTTTCTACAAAGCAAAAATACAGGTAACTTGGTACATACTAAAAGGTCTATGCAAACTTATGATTATGATATAGTAAACTAGGAGACCCTCAGCAAACTCTGTTAATCAAGTGACATGATTTAATATTTTGATAAATTGAGGTAACTCACATTTGTAATAATCCAGTACAATTTCCTGCAAATATAATGGTATAAAAAAACTCTTTTTACAGCGAACAGTCAGAAGGAGATCGAATTCGGAACAGAAGCTTCTAATGAATGAAGAAGAAAAGCTTCATTCATATCGTGACTTCTAATGCTTTCGCTTTTCTTTCTTTCTCTGATCATATCATAGAAAGAAAAGAAAATATACATAAGCTTTTCAGTAAAAATTGAAAATTTTGTTCCTCGCGATACTTGCTCTAAATGGTTTGAAACGTGAAAAAACCTGTCCGTTCAATAGCTCACCTAATCCACAACGGTTTGGTTGAAATTTACATATGATTTTCGTCGACATCGAGATCCTGTAATAAAATACACAATAAATAAGAAAGAAAAGCAATGTACTTGTACTTATACTACTACTTAATACTTTGTGGTTTTTAATGGTTTTTCAATGGTCAAAGTATTTTTTAAATATTTTAATAGTATTTTCATAATATTTCCATTTTGTTCTATTTCAAACTAAATTCAATGTGATGCCAAGCAAAAAACACTTTACAGTAAGGTAATAAAACACCATGCGTTACAACACATTAGCCATAAAGCTCTGCTTTAACGCATAACAATAACGATGACGACGATGTGGGAGCAGAATTTGATATAAACGTCAGGAGATAAAATAAATGTGATTGATAGTAAAAAAATGTACCAAGAGGAAGTAGCACACTACACTAATGAACATAATTCAACCCCAGAACATTATGTGTCATCCTGTCTCGATCCGAAACCTATCCTCTATTCTATCCCCACACATTATTCTATGGAAGCATAGCATGAAAGCATAACGTGAGAACATAAATAATGAATTAAATAATATTAAATTTCTATGTCACATATAGCTTAACAACGTATATTATTTTGCGGTTTATATGGAACATGTATGGACACAGACACACACACATTCATTATCGTTCCATATGCCACCCCAGCTCCACAGCCTGGCTGCTGGGGTTTACAGTAATGATACATGTTTTATAAATTGTCAAAATGGATATTCCCACAATATGGTCACTATGGCATCTGTTTAGTCGCCTCCGTATCACACCAATAAGCACTTTTGATAGATAAACTGAAGGATGTCTAGCCAAAACACATTTCATTGTCCTAGGTTAAAGTTAAATATTCAAACAAAGATTTATTATACTTTTTTGGGGGAAAAAGTTTTAATTGAGACGAAAATGAAACATTCAGAAAGGAAACACACTTTTCTTCTACTCTTTATTTTTCTTTTCTATTTTAGTTTTGTTTGTTTTGCTCTTTTGGGAAAACAAAACTATTTTCTTCTGTGTTATTTCACCTTTTTCAAAGACGTTTTGCAGAGTTGAAAGATACCTTTTCATAATTTCAAAAAGGAGCTTTTGTTATCGGTTTGTTTAATAATTTGTTGCTGTCTCTTTTGTTATTAAGTTTTAATAAAAGTCATTAGACGATTATGCTTTAAATTTTAAATGGAGAGCATATTATTTAGCTCTAACTTTCTAATTTGAGCAGAAATTGAACAAAGAACAAACGCTCTTAATTTGAACAAAATCTTGTTTCTCCCAACCCAACCTAGCCAAGTTTCTTTTTGAGTATAGTTGAACAAATTGAGTTCGAAATCAATAACTTATTTATTTAGTTCGTTATAGATTCCTAGAAAGGGTCGTCCAAGTTTTTCATATCAAGTTTTGGACTTCTTGCACCAATAAGGCCGATCAAAAAACTTTTTTTCAGATTCACCAATTTTCTTAGATTCCAAGCAGTAGGGACTTACTGGGTGTCCACCACATTTTTTATAAGAAATCTCGGAGCCTCTAAGCAATGAAGTCATCATATATTGGCCAATTCACGGACTCTTTACGGCAATTTTTATCACCGTGCATTTTCATCGGTTTCTCCCCCTCATTTTTTATGGTTCTATAGATCTATTTTCAACTTTTAGCTTTTCTATTATCATTTGTATATCGATCAGTTGCTTTTATTTAGCCACGACAATTCTGGATGAATGTGCTGCTGCGTTATCATGGTGAAACAAAACTTTTTTCTTAGCCAAATGGGGCCGTGTCTCCTTCAATTTGGTATCTAATTGGTCCAATAATTCACTGTAGTACTGCCCGTGATCGTTCTTCGTTTCTGCAAAATGTTCATGAGGATTAATACCTTGGAATTCCATAAAATCTCGGCCATGACCTTTCTGGCCGATGGGACGGTCTTTGCTTTCTTCGGAGCAGATTCGCCTCATACAATCCATTGTTTTGATTGTCACTTGGTCTTTGACGTATGATAGTGGATCCAGGTTTCATCAACGGTGACGACTTGATGCAAAAACTCTTGTGAATTTCGCTAAAAGAGGTTCAAACACTGCTTCGACATTGACAGCCGTATCCGCTTGTTGTCCACCGTAAGCAATTGCGGTACCCATCGGGCCGAAACTTTTCTCATGCTTAACTTATCTTTGCAAAATATTAATTGCCCTAACGTACGACATGCCTACGGCTTCTGCTACTAAACGCACTTTCGTTTGGCGATCAACGAGAATCATGTCGTGGACCTTTTCAACGATTTCCTCGGTAACCACGTCTGCTGGGCGGCCTTGGCGCTCTTCATCAAAAACAGACGGCCACGTTTAAATTCGTTGAACCAATTTCTTACGGTTGTCATAAATGCTGAAGGGTCCCCATTGACAGCATCCAACTTCAATTTTATTGTTTCACATGATTTTTAATCCAAAAATAAAAAGAGAATAGGCTATCGATATTGTTGTTTCTCCATTTAATCGAGAAACACGAAACACGTGTGATACAACTGGCTGCCAAAAAAAAACTAACCTATGAATCAGTCTGAAATTTAGTATGGTGTCATGTGATAGATGACATTACAAGACGGTAATGACAACCTTCCTCAGCAACGCCACCTATCTTCAAACACGGGTACTTATTGATTGACCCTCGTATAGAGAGAAAAGAAAAGCTTATGTATTGAGTAAAAAAAATTGGTTCCTCGGGAGAAGCTGCTTCAAATGAAAGGCGAAAAAAATCTCCATCTATGTGTGTTTGTCTGTCGGCTGTCTGAGTGACTGTCAGCATGATAGCTCACGTAGTTCACAACCGACTTAGTTAAAATTTTGTGGGTATGCTGTTCTCAACAAAAGTAAGGACGA
Organism: Mochlonyx cinctipes; assembly: GCA_001014845.1. Taxonomy (NCBI): domain Eukaryota; kingdom Metazoa; phylum Arthropoda; class Insecta; order Diptera; family Chaoboridae; genus Mochlonyx; species Mochlonyx cinctipes. The sequence continues at coordinate 7,180 of JXPH01032279.1, read as the reverse complement.
GTTCGTTTAAGAGCCAAATCGAGCCATGGGGACTTCATAAAAACTCACCAAAATTTTTCAGCAATCTTCAGTTCTAATGATCGAAAGGAGGCAAATTTGGAATATGATCTTGTGGTATGCGCTCAAGAACAGTTCCTAAAAAAGACTTCGAGATCTGAGAGCTTTTGTGTATCGGGCAGTTCCAGAATTCTTGAGTTCTAGTGATCGGATTGAATATAAGTTTGGAATATAAGCTTTTGGTAAGTAAAGTACCCAGGAAAAGTTTGATCAGGGACATTGGGATCTCAAGGCTCTTAGGCATCAGGAACTCCCACAATTCTTGAGTTATAGTAATCGGAATGAGCTCAATATAAGCTTTCGGTAAGTGCATAAAAGCAGTTCCTATGCTAAATTTAGGATAATATCATCCGTTCCTGGTGCTTACAATTACCAGAATTGCTCAAAAAACTTCGTTAGCGCTTTTCCAAACCTCTTCAAAATTTACAGATATAATCTTTGTCTGAATCGAGTTTTGTATTGAAAATTTTAGTTTTACCAGGTATGTAAATTTTAAACTGGAATGTTTTTTATAGAATATACCTACACGTTCATTGTACGAAAATGATACAAAATATTTTATTCGAAGTATTGCTCATCGGTAGCTATACATTTTACCATCTCTTTGACAAGTTGTGGATGACACGCCAAAGAAAACTGTTCCTGTTTTGAGGCAAATAAGTAATCGCCCACAAGTGCGTCTCTCATTGGTGCAAGTAAGTGATGATCAGATGGAGCCAAGTCTGGTGATCCTACCAAATACCGAGCATTGTCTTCCGTCCAATTATTTGCCCTTTCAATAGATGTCGATGGTTCACCTGGAGCTACTCATGAACTTTTAAGCTTAGTATACTTTAATTAAATATATTCACTTCTCATCACCAGTCACAATTTGATGGAGAAATAACTTTCTTGTGTACTTGGCGAGTACCATTTTGCAAGTGGTTGTTCGGTTTTCCTGATGTCTTTTATTCAGTACATGTGGAACCCATTTTTCCATCTTCTGGATCTTTCCCATGACTTGCAAACGTATACACGTGGCTTTTCGTTTAACATTTAATTGATGCGCGAGTTGTTTTTGCGTTTGAGCGTCATCCTCATGCAACAATGCTTGCAATTCACTGTCTTCAAACTTTTTTCTACTTTATTCGTTTCCCACCACTTTTGAATTTTGTAAACCACTCAAAGCATTGTGATTTAACAAAAGTATGCTCACCGTAAGTTTCAACAAATTCGATGCGATTCTGGACCAGTTTATTTCAGATGACCAAATGGTAACAGAAAATCAATGCTCCTGCAATTCTAACTTTTCAGGTGCAAAATTCAACATACAACATTCTCATTGTTCAACGCTATTAAAAACTATGCTGTTGTATGGAACTGGTATGGTTGTGAGGTCAAATATTTTATCAGATGCCAAAACAAGAAAATGGCATCAATGACGTGGTTCGACAGTAAATACATTGACAGCTTGGAAAATTCCGCTATCATATTTGCATACCTGGTATTTATGTAAATTAATTTGAATTTTTTCGGGTCGATTTCGATCTGACTATTTTTTAGACTACACCAAGACATATTTTATTATCGAAACTCTCGTTCCTTTCCATCACTTCATAAGATTGTGAAATTAAATTCCATTCGTAGATCGAATTTATATGGAATGGTATGTGTGACAATGACAAGTCTTTGCATATTTACGTTTCCGATGAGAAACATGTATATGTTCAATGTTTTTCCCGTCTTCTCACTCAATAGTCAGAAGATAGTGGGGCGATGAAGTTATTTATTTTCATCTACGTTGAGCTATCAAATTGCATTTTGAAATGGAAAAAGGAAATTGGTTTGAAAGTAGTTTTATTCTAAAAATTGTTGAAAATTTCGTTCTCTCTCACAAAACCCTGAAACTTTGTGTGTCAAAGTGACACTTTGACTTGATAAAGATGATTTTGAAGAATATAAACTTCACGTCATGAATTTTCGCTGTAAACCACTTGGAAATATATATATACATATATAATAAATAAACTCATCTTCATGCATAGAAAACTCTTGAAAGTTTTTCCTCTCATACTTTGTAGCTAGTTTCGTTTCGCTTGAACGACATTTAAACGTATGCTTAAATACTTATCGCACAAAACTTTGTTCCCATATAAATATTTTGTGCAAAAAGTTAATTTTAAGAGCAGATATTTAATGTTTAATACGTCGAACGAAGTATTAAAATTGGTACATGTGGAGCGACTAAATAATTGAATAATCACGTTGAAATACACTCTCTGAAAACTGGGATTATGGGGAAGCCTTAACATCAGAATATGCATCCAAATATAAATTAAACATTCCCACAAAATATTTACCCGATAATGGCCGTAATACTATTATCAAATAATGATTATTATACGTTTTGCTAATTGAAAACTAGTGCTGGGCTGATGATAAAATATACGGTTATGTTTTATATAATTGAATTCGTAACGAAACATCATCATCAGCGTCATTATCATTATCGCGTAATTTATTCATCCATCTCATCTCATTATGCAAATGCTCCTTTGCCTTAAACTTTTATTTAGTTTAGTTTTCATCCAAACAGTCTCGCTTTGAAAGGAAAGAGTATTGGGTGAGGGTGGGTGAGGAAGAATATATTAAGTAAAAGCTCACTTTTTCCATCACGAGACTAGCGTATAAGTCTTTTTTAGAAATGATGAGAAAATGTAATTTAAGACTTACATAATGAATCATAATGAACAGATTCATTATCATATGAAATTGTTCTATATATTTGCATTATGTTTCATCTTTTCAACCCCTTTTTCACTCAATTCTAAACATAATGAAGTTGTTTTGCATATTTTCATTTAATTCTATATTTCTATTTTGTATTCAATCTTTTCACGATTTCAAGGTTTGCGTTACGGTTTAATCAACATTATTAGTATGAGGAAGTTGGGTAATGGAATGGGGTGTTAAATCTGGTTGAATGAAAAACTTATTGGAAATTATTAGGTACTTAGAAAAAACGTCCGCTGATTTCTCGAAAATGTGAAATCACGTCCTTCGATTCCACGGAGGTCAAATCGGTTCGTAAATTCCAGGCAAAATATTGAGGGGAAAGTCCTGGTGTTTCCTCGGATGTTGTCCGGGGATTCAATGAATGATGGATTTTGTTAAGATAGAGTTTTCGTCCGAGGATTTATAAGAAGTTTGTCCGTCGACTCGTAGAATGTTTGTCTATCGGTTTGTGAGACGTAGATTCATTGGACACCCGTGTGTCGATTCGTTCCTCCGTCTAAAATCAAAAACACAATTTATTCCTCGGTCTTGCGCCCGTGGATTTCATTTAAGCACGTCCGCTGATTTAACGATACACTAGATCAGCGTGTTTTTTGAAATTTATTTTTATTGTTTTTTGGAATATTTTTTAATTCTGAAATTTTGAATTTTTTTTTAATTTCTGTTTTTATTTTTTTGCCGACTTCTGGAGTCGAACCACCCGCTTTTTGATAAGCAAGCAAATACGCTATCCAATAAACGATCTAGTACACGCACATTAGGGTGGAGCGGATTCGTGAAAATGCGAAATTCCAAAACATGACCCCCAAAAAGTTGCCATTTGGTCCAAGGATCATCCTTGATCTTTTTTCAGATTTTATGAATTGACCGTTATGCATCACCGCACCGGCCATTTTAATTTTGTACTTGTCATCAAAAATAACGGTCTTTTTAAGCTGAACTAGCTCCTATTGGTCCAATCGTCTTAAAGTGATGTAAAAANAGATTTTATGAATTGACCGTTATGCATCACCGCACCGGCCATTTTAATTTTGTACTTGTCATCAAAAATAACGGTCTTTTTAAGCTGAACTAGCTCCTATTGGTCCAATCGTCTTAAAGTGATGTAAAAACTTGTATACATTTTATTTTCAAACATTTTGAGCTCTTGTTGACTCTTATTGGAGCACCAGTTCTTGAGATATTCCAAGTTGGCCGTTAGGCTCTCAGAATATTTTGTATGAAAACTCGGAAAATTATAAAATCAATAAGGACCAGAAAAATCATGAATATCAACAGGGGACTTTTGGGATGCTGAATCCAAAGTCCTAGGCACCAGGAACTTCGAGAAAAAAATTGAGTTCCCGTGATTGGAATGAGCTGAAATTCGGAATATAAGTCTTTGGTAAGTATCCATGAACAGTTCCTATGCTAAATTTGAAATAATATCAACCANTGATTGGAATGAGCTGAAATTCGGAATATAAGTCTTTGGTAAGTATCCATGAACAGTTCCTATGCTAAATTTGAAATAATATCAACCACTGGTGCTTCCAATTACAAGACTTTTTTGTATAACTCTGTAAATACTTTTCCGATCCTCTTCAAATTTTTTTTTTCTTAATCCAGTTTCTATTACACGGTATAGAATAAATATGATGAAAAGCTATATAATCCACTTTGTGGCTTCCTACGTTTTTAACCTTCAATAGTAAAGTGCCCGATCACCCATAGGACTTTTACTTATTACAACTGAAAACTTTTTCTGGTGATCACTGTAATTCTGGAAACTAAATTGTTTTCTTCATTTCACCGAAATCACGACAAAACTCTACACCCACTATTAATCTCATTTCGAATTTCGAACTGTTATTTCTAATTGAATTGTTAAACTTTGCCAGAAGATTCAGAGCACTGACCCTTTTTCAAAAACGATTGATTTAAGTTCACATAGCCAAACAATTTTTTTAGTTGTTTAAACTATTTATTTTAGTTCAAGATCTATCCTGAAAGTTTAAAGAACTAAAATAAAGTTTCTGAAATTATCTATGCGTCGTCAGAACCATGCTATCAAAAATATACTTGCTGCAAAACCTTAAGTTCATGTCGAAAAGGTTAGTCAGTTTCCTTGCTGCAAAAATTGACACAACTTGATGGGCTCAATGAACTGATAACCGTTTGATGGTTTGGAATCCACTATAAGCTGTAGGTCCATTAATACCTAGAAAGTTCTCTGAAATATGAGGACTCACCTGGTTCGTCTAAGGTAGTTTCGGCCTGATTATTATTATTATTATTTTTATTTATTTCCAACATTTAGCTCAATATTTTAGAGCAAGAAAAAATGACAAAATGACAAATTAAGAGTGCCTATTTTAAGAATTATGAGACCATGGATATTAGAGTTATAATTTCTGAACTTGTAGTCATTTACCATTAAAAAATCCTCAAAAAACTATTCTTTTGGAGTTGGTCACACGTTTTAGAGGTGAGCTGAAAGATTGTGATAAGAGTAATGGGAAAACACTGTCGACCAGCAGTGTCTCGCAAGAAGCCATAGAGTTAAACTAAAAATAAGTTAATAAAAAACCAAAATCTGAATAAATTTATCGAATGTTAAACAGAAATATAGCTGAAGTAAAATAAGACGAAAGAGTTGACCTAAATGTATCTGAAATGTAAGTGAAATGATAATAAATGTTCTTTCTTATCTCAAATCCTTAACCTAAATAATCTTCAAAGAAAATTCAAGCACTAATAATAATATTGAATAATGTATGAGCAAGAGTTTTGCTTTTTATATGACTAATGACCAAGGATTAGTTAACAGCATCATCATCACCCACCCAACCCACCACCAGCTCTTTGCCGTTTTTCTATCTTAAATATGGAACCAAAATGAATGTATGACGTATATTTATAAAACATAAATATTATGTACATGTCCTCAAGAAGAACATGTCACAAAAAGTTGATCCTTTGTGATTTATTACATTCAGGATGTATGATGTATAAAATAAAACCATATATGTACGATGAAAATAAAAAATCCAAAGCGCAAAAAAAACTGTGGATATGGGAAGTGAGCATTATATAAATATTAAAATCAAAACGCTTATGAATTTTATTGAGAAATTCATTGCAAAAGCTTGTCATGGAAAACAAACTTCACTCAATCTAATAAACATCCTTTTTTGAAGCATACTTTACAAGTCTTTTGATTCATATAATTTTGTGGGTAAATTTAGCTTTCAGTACAAAATAAACAAACGATGAAAAACTTCACATGTTTTTCACTTTATCTGTAATGATTAATGAGTAAAAGCACGTTACGAGATGATATGTTAATTTGATGAATATATTTGCATCAATCTATTTTGTAATTAGTGTAGCGTGAAGCCTGAAGGACTTTCGTTTTAAATATGCTCCTAATTCTATTTAATTTTACCCTCCAATGTACACCACAGGTCAAATGTCCTAAATCGAGCATAAACGTGCAAAATTCATGTACCTCTACTTCAGAATGATAGTTTTGTGTTCTTATCAGGACACCGATTTGGCGCTAGGATAAAAATTTCATCAGTGCATTATAGAAAAAAATAATATTTTGTCCCACAGTAAATACTTAAGGTATAGTAATAAGAAATTAAGAATTAATTAGACCTTTGCTCCTCTTCTGGACCCTTAAAGACCCTTTTTTAATCCAATTTGTCGTCTTGAATAATAGTGAAAATAGTGACCAAATAAAAATGTTTACTAACCAATCCGATCAAAAAGAGGGTCCTGCGTGTCGTGAAGGTAAAGACGGAAACATCCTGCATACTAAAGATGAGCAACTGCATAGGTTGTGGAAGCACTTCAACGAAGTTTTTGAAAACAATGCAGACGATCCACAGCAGCCCGTTAACAACCAGCAAAATTCAGCAGCATCAGTACGAGGATTAATGTAGAGCGGAGGTCGAAGAAGCATTATCTTATTTGAAAAATGGAAAAGCTCCTGGCGTTGATCGTATCCCTCCAAAAGTCCTCAAAACTGACATAGACCTATC
>JXPH01032228.1:3775-14161 GCA_001014845.1 Mochlonyx cinctipes | reverse complement strand
AAATTTCTCCATTTTCACTTATTCGTTGCACAACCAAATTGTAGGTTTCAGAATAAATTCTACATGTTTCCAAAGACCTATGAAAATTATGTTAGTTTTCTGTAAACTGTGTTTTATTTTCAACTTCTCATCGTAAGAGTGCCTATCAACTGCAAGAATAGGGGATTAAATCCTACCCGTGACTATAAAATTAACTAATCGGATTTTGTTACACTTGGCCAAAGGCTTTTAATTAAGCTACAAACCTTATTTCAATTTGTTTTTTTAGTAATGATGATTGAAATCTATCCCTAATAATGTTTGAATGGCGTTTTAGATTTTCTAAGAAGAATTTTTAATAAAATAGTAGAAAACAAGGTTGTTGTTTAAATTTTTTTGATGAAGTCTGTAGTTTGTTTATGACTAAAATATGATAATAAATTTGATGTGCCAATCATCATGATTGATTGTTCATATAGTCCTTAATTGGGTATTTGTTAAACAAATTTTCACGCAAAATATTATGTNCTAAAATATGATAATAAATTTGATGTGCCAATCATCATGATTGATTGTTCATATAGTCCTTAATTGGGTATTTGTTAAACAAATTTTCACGCAAAATATTATGTTGAAAAGGTTTGTTGTTTGAATTTTCAGTTGAAGAGTACAAAAAACAAATTATTTGATATTCAATGAATTATTCTTAATTTTAAAATAAATAGAATAGTTCCGGAAAAGGAACTAAAAATAAGACTTAGAAGTTTCAGTGACTCAAAAAACAAAAGACTCATGCACCCACAAACCTTATTTTTATGATGTGTCAATCATAATGATTGATTTGTCATCAAAATATAATCCTGATTGAGTATTTTTTTCCGCAAAATATAAATGATGAAAAGGTTTGTTGTTTGAATTTTCAGTTGAAGTCTTTTGTTTTTAAATGTCAAAAAATTAAATTAAGTATTTGCCAAAACTAGAATTCTTAGTTTAGTTCCTGAAAAAAAAAATCAAAACAAAAGACTTAAATGAAATATTGAAGTGACGAACCTTCAGTTTCAAATTCAATTCCTGTTTACTAGTTTCAAAATGATAAAAATCAACCTGAAATATTGCAATTATTATCGACTAAATTGGCAACATTCATTCATTGCATAATATTGTCTTTTAATTGAATATTTTGAAGATAACAATCTTTCATTTGAATTAACATCAAAACATTCAGCATTTAAGAAGAAGATGGAGATGAAAACTGAAAAATGAAAAATGAAAAAGGAAAGAAGAAATGATAAAATCTCTTTATTACCAAAAAGCAATTTCACAATATAATAACTCGCATTTCTTTAATTTAGTCTTAATTTATTGCCAATTATGCCATCTCCTTTTCAATGTGTATAAAAAATTGATTTCGATCAGAATTATATAAGACGCTAATGGCTGACATTTGGCCCCTTTAAACGCACATTTAAACGATAATAAATTGAAAACAACTATCACAAGAATTGCATAAATGCATTTGATGCAATTTTATATATGAATATTTTTCTATTAAAGTGTCATATATTTTCTTAGACGCTCTCGTGCAGCTTCTGATGGTAATTAATGATCAATTTATTAGTTTTGTACATTATTAAAAATTATTTTTTCATGAACATATTGATTACGAAGTATCGGCTTCAAACGTGATGGCGATGACGGTCATCAGCATATGAAATTGAAAAAAAAAAAAGAATTTATTTTTATTGAAATGTTATTTGTTGAGATTTGTTTGTTTACTTCTTTGCTACAGGAAATTTTACCAGTTTTTCGGATGCTGGGTGATGATTGTGCGTAGTTCAATAGCCAAACACTTAAACTTTTGTATCTATATATCTTGAGGCATTTCTTTAGGTTTATTTATTTATAATTTTTTTTGAATTGGGTCAATTAAATATAGAGTTTGTCTAATAATGAAAACCTTGAATATTGAAAGGTTGAGAGGGACGTTGCAACACTTTGTTAAGCTTAGAGAGAAGAAAAGGTTATTGATAAATAGGTAGCATGATGTCGGATATCTTGTTAGCATTGCAACACAATAAAATAAAGGTTCGTCACTTTGCATTCCGTTTGAGTCTTTTGTTGTTATCTAAAATAGACCAAATAAAATAAATAAGTTTTTAAACGACGCATATAAAACGACTAAGTTTTTTGATAAACAAACCTCAATTCTTATTTATTTATAGTTTGATTATTTTTTTTATCTAAATTACAAACTTTTTCTCCTTGAAATTCGCCTCAGTTGAAACAATTTATTTTTGAAATATGGGTCAACTCCATAAAAAATTAATTAATTTTTTACTCTCAATCATCACATAATAATGTGAATTTATGGTGAAGAATATAATTCAGAAACAACTGCAAACTAATTACCACACTCCACAGGACGCTTCAAGAAATACCCACTGCCGACAATCGCTTAAATACCGCCTTAATAATGACCCTGACCAATGAAGATGCATGTTATTTGAAAAGTTCATCTAAAAATCTTCAAAACTGAAATAGAAAATTATGAAATTATAATTTATTCGAAATAAAAACTCAATACCATAAATCATAAATCAAAAGATTTGAACGACGAACCCTAAGTAGTGAGAATAGGAGGGAAGTTGGACACTATTTATGATCAACGATTTTTCTAATAATTTGAAGCTACCATATTTTTAAGAATGTCATTCAAAAAAGAATCTGAAAACCTAAAACCTGAAGCACATTTTAAGGACAGTAAATTTAAACTGCCCTTGAGGCTTGATCGGTAGCGCTTCTGCTTATCAACCAGAGGGTACGGGTTCAAATCCAACCCGTGACGATTGAATTAAATTGCGTTTTTTAGCGTTGTCGAGAAGGTAGATTGCTTTGTGTGCGCTATTATTAATGAATAATAGGGTATACAAGTTAATTTCCGACATGTATCGCCAGAGCCATGCCATCAAAAATATACTTACTGCAAAAACTTAGTCAGTTTCCTCGCAGCAAAAATTAAACACAACTTGATGGGCTCAATGAACTGGTAACTCGTTAGCATAACCATAAAAGTTGTGGTGGTTCGGAATCCACTATAAGCTGTAGGTCCACTAATACCTAGAAAGTTCTCTGAAATATGAGGACTCGCCTGGTCTCAATAGGGTACTATAGGCCTTATTATATATTAAATTTAAATTCAATCTAGTATTTCTATAATATCTCTTAGTGCTGGAGAAAGGTAAGATTCTAGGAATGAGACGTATCTGATTTTTGATGCACGTATGCTAAAGCTGGTCCAATTTCATTTCGTTTGTAATATCTTTGCATTAAACACTCATAAATTGGGCATTTTGTTTCAAGAACGTCTGCTCTTTTCTGAAGCTTCACATACCAAAATTTTCAATGAGCCAAGGTGGTGTACCTGGAATATATCAGGGTTCAGGGTTTTTTGATATGTTTTCAAAGTGACTAAATTGTACATGACAGAGACCAAATCTTGAGACATGGAACTTTAAATATATAATTCAAGACCTATGGTTATTTTGGCTCTATGAGGCTTGATCAGTAGAGCATCTGCCGATTTATTAAAGGAAACGCGTTCAAATCCTGCCCACGACGATGGACTGAGCTTTGCGTTTTTCATCGTTGTCAATCAGGTAGATTGCTTTCTTTGTACTATTGTTAAATAGTAATAGGGTAAATAAGTCTACTGCCCTGGTTACTTGATAGGAAGAGCGTCTGCCTATCAAACATAAGTGTGCGAGTTCAAATCCGACCTGTGACATTGCATCTTGCATTATCATCGTTGTCGAGAATGTAAATTAATTTGTGTTTGCTATTATTAATGAATAATATGGTAAACAATGTGGTTTCCGACATGTATTGTCAGACTCATGCTACCAAAAGTATTCTTGCTGCTAAAAATTAAGGATAGAAGGCGTTTGAATGGCGTTCATGTCGAAGTGTTAGTTAGTTTCCTCTCATCAAAATCGAACACAGCTTAATGGGCTCAATGAACTCTTAGCTCATTAGTATAACCATTAAAGTTGTCACAGTTCGGAATCTACTATAATCTGTATGGTGTTTATGTACACAGTTAAAAAAATATCCCGAGAATCGGGGAAAAGACCCGACTTTTCATCTGCTCATTATTCGGGTCGATTTTACCCGAATCTCGGGTAAAATAACCCGAAACTCGGGAGAAATCAGACCCGAATACTCAGCAGATGAAAAATTGGGTCTTTTTTCCGAATCTCGGGAATTTTGTTTTAAGTGTGTAGTGTAAAGGGTTAGTCGGTATGCTTGAGCTCAATGAACTGACTACTCATTATACAGGGCCAGATAAACCCCAAGGCTCAAGGGCAACATTATTTAACAGATTGTTTCTGCTTGATCCTTGAGATGTAGCCAGCTCAAATGCAAACAACTATTGCAAACTTTAAATAAAACTCCCATATTTTACTCAATCATTTTTGCATACAGCTAGAAACTTATTTTATCAACTCTCAAAATTTTCATTGGTTACAAAGAAATGGCTGAGATACAAAAATAATTCTTCAAACAGTGGATTAATCCGAGAGTAGCTCGGTTTGTGTTCGATAATGTAAATTTTTTGCAAGAACGTGGGTGAATTTCTTTATAATAGGGCGTTTGATTGACGTTCGATGAAAAGGAAAACGAGGGCGTGTTATGATAAAACGGGTGATTTTGACACATGCATACTCAGTATATTGATCACCAGGTAGCGCACAAAAATGTATGAACTGGAAAACGTTTCCCCGTAACGCTATCTTTTCAAAAATATAATAAATTATAAAAACATAAGTGGCGCTAGTAGTTTTGATCACGTCCCATTGGAAGACCATAAGGAAGACAATGTGACGCTCAAAACTTTGGTCAGCGTAAGACCTCATTTTTGGTACGCAGTTGAAGGCTAAATCAAATTTTATGGCTTTGCACCTTTTTGGTGGTGCAAATACAAGTACATGTCTTTTAAATACTATCCACAGTATGGGACGCTACATTTAAAAAAACTACAAAAAATCGTGATTTATAAAGTTATCAAACTAGAAACAAAGAACGCCCACGGTTAAAGGATTAATGTCATATTTTTGGCTGAACTCATTCTCCAATCGGCACCGTTATACAAGTTTGACTGAAAATTGAAATTTAATGTTCTAATAATCATTCTGAGGTCCTGAAACTATCAGTAATGATCCCAATCCCAATTTAGTTTCTCATTTTTATGTTGCAAGTCTTTTCCGCCATAATCTGGGCATTATTTTGATTTTTATGCTTCAAATTTAGTTTGCCTGAAAATTTTATTTAAAATATGTCCAATATACCACCCCTCCCCTTTATTGTACATTTTTTATTTTGAATTATTTACTTTTATCTAATCAAACTACAACAAAACAGCAGTTTTAATTTCCATTTTTCATCTCCTCACATAATGTTTATGATTAAACATTTTAATAAGCACCTTCAAATTATTGTTTTTTGCATAATTCAAGTAGATTTTTGCAAATTATGTTAATGGCTTAACAACATGTTGTAATTATCTACTTACCTATGCTTGATATTTTATCACACAATATTGTTTTTCGTATACAGAAAAATTTACATACAAAACAGTATTATTTGCTTTTTCTACAGCAAAAAGCATAAAAAATTTATAATGTGCGAAAACTTAAACTTTTAAACTTCACAAAGTGGAAACAATTAAAATTAATATTTAAAACTTTTTTTTATAAAATGTAACCATAATGCTTTTTTCCGCAAATGACATGACTTTTGACATGATTATTAATAAAAACTATTACAAAATATTATTTGAAGAATGACTCGAATGAAGACCTATTTTTTGTTATTTTTCAGTTTTCAATACATATTATTTTGCAATATTTATGACAATTTATATGACGAGTTTTTAAAAAGTCATATAATTCGCGTATTTTATTTGAGGGCATGGGTCATGATTGAGTATTTAGGTTATTTCAATACATGAAAACGGTCGCGTGCAAAATTCGTTTTATTTATCTTATATTGGCATTCACTCGGCGAAAGAGAGACATCATAAACAATTTTTTATTAACAATTAGCACTTTTGTCTTCTTCTTCTTCTTTGAACTTCGATGTAAACCCATTAAATTTGGTAATGACTTCAGTTTTATGGTTTGGTTGCGGTATTATTTAAATTAATTATATTCAGTCGTTTGGCATATGTTCAATTAGGGGATTAGATTACGTGCAAACATTACTCCCTACTTAAGGCCTAATGGTCCCGTATGGGACACAGCTGGTGAATAGTATTAGTATTCTTCCATCTCTTTCGATTCCTATACCCGTTGCTATAATGTCACCCGATTCATCATTGCGAACACCCACCTCTGACTTAACGAAATGGCGTCAAGTTCTCAGAACTTCAAAGCTTCTTTTGCTTTTGATCCGGGTTGTGTTGGACCTCGTCGTAGCATGTGACCGATCCATCCAAGTTTGCGTCGCCTGATTTCTATCTCCATACAAATCATATCACATTGCTGCCAAAATTTCAAACGTGCAAACGTTTTAGTCAATCGATGATAGATTGTGATCCTTACTAATATAGACAAGTAAACTCCAGTGGTCCTGCCTCATCATATGAGAATCTGTATAAATCAGTTGATATAAATTTTGATGAGGTTTGTCAAATCTCGTATTGTGTCACCATGCCTCTCTAGAAATTCATTTTGAAATTTATTTTGAAATTCATATCCACGGTGGGTCCACCTACAATAACTGAGATCATTGCCCCAACCAATCTTTAAAGACTAGCAAAGTAGCTAAAGTTGATAATTTCACTGTTAAGGTCCTGAAAGCGGATATTACCCTCGTTGCAGTGACGCTCTAGTCACTGTTCCAGAACATTTGGGAGTAAGAGTCGTTTACCCAGGACTGGCAGGAGGGCACTATTGTAAAAGAAAGCAGATTTGAATGATTGTAACAATTGGCCAATAACAATGATAAATAAATTGCTTCTTCCTAAACAGGCAGGTTTCAGAGCACAGAAGTCCTGCATCGATCAAATCAACACCTTAAACATTGTCAATGAGCAATCAGTTGACATGCACTCCCCATTGTATCTCCTGTTCATCGGTTACAAAAAAGCATTCGGTTCCTTAGATAGAGAATGCATTCGGGCTGAATTGAAAAACTTGGGTGTACCCAACAAAATCATATCTCTGATACGCAAGAGTAATGAGGGTATCAAATGTAAAGTACTCCATGACGCAAACTTGTCTGAACAGTTGGAGAGACTTTCGGGTGTCAGACAAGGCTGTTTGTTGTCGCCACTGCTGTTTCTGGTCATTCAAGATGCAATGGCGATATGAGCAACCAAAAACAAGCCACAAGAGAGATGGGAACCACTAGTGGACATACAATATCAAGTGAACCACTTAGAACGAGATTCTGCTNAACCACTAGTGGACATACAATATCAAGTGAACGACTTAGAACGAGATCTGCAAAAGTTGGCCTTAGTAATACGAAAGAAATGCGCATAAATACAGACTCCAATCTTTCTCTAATGCTCGGCAATAACCCCATAGAGCGAATAACACAATTTCAGTATCTGGGGAGTATTGTTAACGAAGACAGTGGTGCAACTCAAGTTGTTGAAACCAGGATAAAATGGGCGTTATGCATTCATCGTCCTTAATCTTATATGTCGCTCTTCGATCTATATCATCAGAACTAAAATCAACATATTTAGATCATGCGTACTGGCTGTAAGTTACAGCGATATAACAGTACAGCCAGTACGATACCTGGCTTGTTACAGAGGACATAAAACAAAAAATACAAGTCTTCGTCACCCGTTGTCTTCGCAAAATTTTACGTATCTTTTGGCCACTCTGCAAAAAATAATAAAAAGAATACACTCTCAATAAAAGTCTCGAAGTAGATAGAGTAGCAGAAGACGGTTTTACCCCTGGCAAACTCTAACTCTGTCAGTTCAGAAAGAGTTCCGTTCAAAACCGTGGCAGTAAAAGATTTCCCGTTCTTGAAAAAGATTCTCGAACAACTTGGAAATATATTGTGCAGCACTTTAAAGACCATTGCAAGTAATACTCTGCATTTCCAAAACCTAGCAAAAGAGCATCCCAGCAAGTCTATATGAGAGACGTGAACAAAACGTTTAAGGTTATGAACTTATGGTTCATCCTTGATTATGCTTGTACAAATTTCGACATGACCAGAAGAACTGCATGCTTCTTCCCAACCCTATTGAGCAACAAAAACTGGCTGTTACTAGCTTTGAATGGGTGAAGTACTAAATTTTTACCAATGAGGTACTAATTATTTAAAAAATTATAGGTCCACTGTAGTAGGAGGCAAGTGATACGTATGTGTACCAGTTATCTTTGAAAGGTTAACATTTTTCAACTTATTTCAAATAAGTCAATTTCGGACGGGTAATATCTTAGTTTGAGTATAAGCTTCCAAAGTTTGAAAAACTGCTATTCAAATCAAAAGACTTCAATGAGAATAAGTGACGAACCTAATTGCCTAATGTTTGTTCAACTAATCAAGCATAAATTCCGCGTCTGATCTGGAAATACAAATGAATTAATCACTTTAGTGTATTTCAAGTTTAAAACAGAATAATTAACACTCAATTCAAGCTTGAATGAAAGCCAAAAGTGCATTAACTTTGAATCATTATGCATTGTACGTGCCGATCCATAATACATCGATTTTGGTCGTGCAGCTATTTTGCCCAAAAATATGCAAATTTTCACTGTTTCCTTCCCAAATCAACATTTGTAGTGAATTATAAAATAATCGTAATTTATTTTATTTCAAACGCGATCGAATTGAATTGAATTTAATTTATTGATGAATCGAGCTGCGAATATTCATGAACTTTATTATCGATAATTTAAAACAGAAGAGACATTTAATCGAACCGAAGGTTTCACTTTTCACGGTTATGCTATTTTGCACACTCTATGCTATACATAAAATATGTGATTATGTTAAAAACTTTTTTTTATTTATTTATTTTCATTGACACCAGCTTATGGTGTTGCAATCAATATAAAGCAAAAAATTTAACATTAAGATAATATTTTTATTTTTTTGAGAATAATTTCTTTTTGACGATCATCCACATCAACTTGGTATATTAAAAATCAAAATATAGTCATAAAATATTGTTGTTGTCTGCGTGATCCATCAAATATTTCGAAAGAATTTTATCGACAATTCGCCAAAATTGACGCCAAAAACATTTATCGTCTATCACGAAATTGATCGTAAAACTCGATTAATAAGTCGTAAACTAATGTTATTCCTAGGAGGTCTCTCGCTCTGCAAAAATTAGGGTAATGAGACAACCTTTAAGCAATCACTCATAAATGCGGAATAAATATTTTGATTTTCATTTTACATAATTTTTCGATTTGTTATTTTGAACATTTTTTTTCTCTCCACAAAAATTTTATGTTATTGGAAAATAAAACTTTATATTATTTTATTGGCAATAACAAATAATGGGCTTTAAAACCAACTTATCTTTTGTGTACGAGCTTTACGATAAGAGGTTAGTCTGGTGGTGACAATATTTGGTCATAATAAAAACATTAAAATTCTGAAATAACCGGTGTTTTGCTATTGGAGAAACATATTAATTTCAAATTTGTAGAAGATTCTTTCAGAAATTCATACGATTTCTAATATTTTTTTTTTTTTCAAAAGTTGACATTCAGCAAGAATTTTTCAGTAACCAATAAAATATTAAGATGATGCGTATCTTAATTATCTTGTCAAGGAAGAGTGTGCAGTTTTATGGTCAAATTAGAAACCAGTTTCTTTAGCTCTATAATTAGCTTTAAAATTAAATTAGTTTTGACAAAATCACGATTTTGAGAAATATGAAATCAATATTAAAACAATCATACTCTGCTTGGTGATTTAAAAAAAACTCCTCAACAAAGTCTCATTTTCTTTTGTCTGGTCATAAGGATATCTCGCAGTTGTCGCTATATGTGTTACGCCAGTTGCTGAGTTGTATAACCGTTTTTCTAGATAGGTGCAGATCCTTGCTTGTTTAGAATAATTCAGAATCCTATGAATTGGTAATTGGGGAGGGGTGGGAGGTATCGTAGGAGTCTCGCAAGTTTTTTTTAAACTAACCTAAAAAATCTTTTAAACTGGTTTTGACGACCGGACGGTTGAGTGGTTAGCATGATAGCACGATATCCACTAGGTTCTGGGTTCGATTCCCGGTGGAAATTGCTGTGTTCTATTAAATTAGATTGTTGATTTTCAGTTTGTAATAAATCTGCATAATCGATATTTCTATAAATAAAACATAGTACAGTCAGTCTGTGAAATATGCATACACCTACTACCATCTACAAT
>JXPH01032209.1:0-16988 GCA_001014845.1 Mochlonyx cinctipes | reverse complement strand
GGCCAAATGTCCAAATAACTTTTTTCTGCTCTGCCAAATGGGATTCAGCCAAGCGGCCTTCGCCCATATGGCATTCAACCAAGTGTAGCAAAATCTCTTTTGGCAGTAGGACTTTAACTCTATTAGCTTAGCCTGGACCGGGGTCCTACATTTAAATTAATTTAATTTACTAAGGAGGCCCCATAAAAACACTTTAATATTTCTACCATGCAAAAAGACTCCTCTTTTGTAATAGGATCATGAGCTCCATACAAAATTTCAAAAGCCTGGATGTTGTAACCTTGAACCAAAACTAAAATTGAGCCTTATTGATCATGATCAGTGACCGATTAGGTTACTCTATAGAGAGTCTCTTACACAATTTAAAATCTTGTTGTGGATTCACTATTCTGACCAAAAGCATACTTAAATTCAAAACGCATAAATAAATTAATAAAATCGGATTTTATGCATTCAAAAATTTGGACCATGGTTTTAAAAATTAAATGGAAACCAATAAAATCTGCTTTAAACCTACAAATTATACCATATACTAGCAGACCCAGTCTAACAAAAATCTTTTTCGTACACGATTATGTAAAATTACGAAAGCTCTTATCGAAAGTAAATAAATAAATAAATTTTGTTTTATTTATTATGGAATTATATGCATCGTTAGTCACGAAAAACTTTCTTTATCAGAAAGAGACAAATTAGAATTAAATTAAAATAATACTTACGCTACAGTTGAACTGGTCAACTGGGACGCTGATTATTTTGTTGTGCGTTGTGGTTCCAAATCCAAGCCAGCTTTGACATTCGTAACTACACGATTCTTGCACTGTTAGTTTTAATGGCGTTATTATTAATTTAGGGAGATTTTCATCTCGTAAGCAAAAACTTTCATTCGAAGCCTGCACCACAACTAGAAGCAAACAATTTAGAATAATAAATTGAAACATTTCTTATAATTTGCAATTAAAACTGATGATAGATTTGTATTTGCAACAATATTTTAATTATTTCAATTCAGTAGCAATAGGAGTTAACAAAGTTTTTTCTTTTTTCTACGTGATAAAATATTTTCAGATGAAAACCAACCCCATTTCATGTCTGATCTTTTTATATTTTCAGATGCTGTTACAGTTGATGCACGTGAGAAAATTTTTAAATAAACATTTTATCGTCTCTAATTTTATAGTAAAAATTATTAGTCATGAAATAAAATTATATTTGTGATAAGGAAACTAATTTAAAAAATAAATATTACTCGCATTATATATTACTAGAAGACCTCTAGCAACCCCTATTCTAGCCAAGTGTAAAAGGCCGAGTTTCAATATTTACAATACATAATACGAGATTTATCATTTTGGGTTTTATATGGGATCATTTACAATACCCTGCAAAACTAGGCAGACCTAAAATATATTGCAGGATAAAATACATCAAAAAATATGGCAGCAAAAGTGATCGAAATAAAGCTTGGTTTTTTATGTTTTCGTCCTACACTAAACGAAAAGCTGCAATTTTCAAGTGTAATAAAATCCAAAATGTACAAATTAACGCTAGATAGAATTATTTTTTCCCTCAATCAGCTTCTGGTGTACTAGTACTACTACTATATACCAATAGCCAGAAAAGGTAGCCTTCGGTTGAAAAATATCAATAGTAAAGTTCTAAAAAACTCAAAATGGGAGCAATACACCAGAAGTTGATTCAAGGACAAAATAACTCATACCCAGAGTGCAAATAAGTCGAAGTTGACCAATTTTAGGCAGTGTTGGGCAGACAAAAAAATATAAACTGACCAACATTGTCCAGCCAGTTGTTGGGCAGATGTTGACGTCAATTTCCCACCAATTGTCTGGTGTCACATGGATTGCATAAAAATGGGAAAAAAGATGACGCAATATTATAAACGTCAAAATTTTGCATTTGTTGTTGGTTTTTCAATTTAAGGTACGCGTCGGTAAAACTTATAATTTCGCTCAAAAACTATTAATTTTGTGTTTATTAATTTAATAAGTGGTGTATAGTGTTTATATTATGAGTTCCGAACGTGAGGTGGAAACTTCAAAAAAACATTCAAAATATTTTGGGTGAATCGTCACCAAAAAAATTTCGTATTTCTGCTTCTCCTTCAACATCTGCGCCTTCAACATCTGCGGTTTCATTATCTACTACGCCTTTATCTGCAGCTTCATCATCGTCGAAGGCAACTTATGAAAACTATTTTTTTTCACATGAAAATTTGGAGGTTATAACATCAACTCCAGTTACAACTTCAACTGAAGAGCTGAAAAATGATGATCCCGATGCTGGAGCTAAACGTGGTGACAGAAATATAAACACCAACACCAGTTCAGATTTCGACTCAATTTTTGAGTCGGAACCTGATGTAATTCTAACCCATGAAGAGGATGAAGAAGAAGATGAATTTTTGCGGTTTGTGCGGTATGTGGACGATTTTCCGATGGAAAGTCACATCCCAGATCAAGAAATGAGGCCACGGGAATAGGGGATACAAAAAGTTAAAAATTGTTTTTTTTTCCAAAAATTAACAAAAATGATCAAAAATATTAAATTATTTACTGGTCAACTTTTCTGCCCAATATCCATACGGAAAAACTGGTCAATACCTGTTTTTTATTTGACCTCGAATGTCCTAACAGATGTTGGTCAGTTAAGGTCAACAAAGTTGACCAACTGGTCAACATTTTTTGCCAAACCTATTCTACAGAGTGGGCAGTTGTTGACCTCAACATTTTCCTATGAGTTGGGCAGTGCATATCAGTTGTTGGGCAGATTTTGGAGACTTTTGCACACTGGGTACTTACTTACTTAATACCTATGGCCCCTTGTGGGACACAGCCGGTCAATAGTATTTTTCCATCTTGTTCGATTCCTAGCGGTTGCTAGAATGTGACCCCATTCAACATTGTGTACAGCCAACTCTGATTTAACGGAACGACACCAAGTTTAGCGTGGTCTGCCTCTGTAACGAGTTCACGAGACATCGATTGAAAAATGTCTGAATTTTATTGGTGATTGAATCAGTCACTTTCCAAGTCACGGACGCGTACAGCAGTGTGGCTAATACAAGGCTTCAGAATAATTGAAATAAAGAAAACATTGCAATGTTTTCCTTATTTTAAACTATTATTGTGGTACATTCCACAGCCAAAATAAATGAAACCTTTGTATGAACTCTATTTAGGGTTAGTTAAAATGAACGTGTACGGTAAAATCACAGAAAACTCATTTTTGTTAGGTAATTCCCTCTAATCTTCGAATATGAAAATTACAGATTTTACTACGAAATCACATTTTTACCTGCAGTCTATTATCTACATTTTTCAGATACGGGGTTGGGCTTTTATTTAGCTTGATGCGTCTGATAGAGTATAGGGGACATTTCGTCATACTAGGACTAGGTCCAGGAGGCTACGGCCATTTTTCAGGCTCAATTTTAATGGCTGACAGTGGACGTCTGATGATAGTGCAATTGTGTTGGCATCTCGATTCTTAAACCTATATATTCTGATACACAGGGTCAGGGAGTTTATGAATCGATATGCCAACAAAAATGCACTATCATCAGTCATCAAATTTCAAATGGCCCTAGTGGACGCTGCGCAATCTTCCTGCCATAGTCGTAGTATAGTCAAATGTTATACTCACCAACCTTTATCGCATGGCACCCATATCAGACGGTGTGCACTCAGGACCGTAAAACTTCAAGGCCAATACGCAAGTGGGAGCACTAGTTTTTCGGATATGCCGTAGAACAGTTTTTGAGTGCTGCAACTTTTGATCACTATACTGTTTGGAATTTCGCAATTTTGCCTAGACAACACTTTTTCTTAGCTAAATGTGGCCGTGTCTCCGCCAATTTCGCATCGAATCGATCCAATAATTCAATGTTGTAGTGCCTTGTGAGTGTTCTTTCTTTTTGCAAGGATTATTCCCCTAGAATCCCAAAAAATCATGGCCATGACCTTTCCGGTCGATGGGACCATCTTTGCCTTTATCGGAGCAGATTCACCCCGCAAAATCCATTGTTTTGACTGTCGCTTGATCTCTAGTGTATCATAATGGATCCAGGTTTCATCAACCTTGACGACACGACGCAAAAACTCCTGCAAATTTTGCTTGTTCAAACATTTTTCGACATTGACAGCCGTATCCGCTTGTTGTCTACCGTAAGCAATCGCAGCACCCATCAGGCAGACACCTTTCTCATGCTTAACTTATCATGTAAAATATTAATTGCCGTTCCATACGGCCTCTGCTACTGTGCGCACTTTCGTTTGGCGATCAACGATAATCATGTCGTGGACCTTTTCAACGATTTCCATGGTAACCACGTCTGCCCGGCAGTCTGGGCACTCTTCATCAGAAACAGATGCACGTCCACTTTTAAATTCAT
Source organism: Mochlonyx cinctipes (assembly GCA_001014845.1). Classification (NCBI taxonomy): domain Eukaryota; kingdom Metazoa; phylum Arthropoda; class Insecta; order Diptera; family Chaoboridae; genus Mochlonyx; species Mochlonyx cinctipes. The sequence goes on along the minus strand of JXPH01032209.1, from coordinate 12,577 downwards.
TGAACCAATATCTTACGGTTATCATAGATATTGAAGGGTCCCCATAGAAAGCATCCAAATTCGCTTTTATTTCTTCGCATGTTTTTCCATCCGAAAATGAAAAGCGAACTACGGATCTACATTGTTCTTTTTCCATTTTATTGAGAAACACGAAACACGTGTGATACAACTGGCTGCCAAATAAAACCTAACCAATGAATCAGTTCTTCTTCTTATGAAAAAGAACAACATTCGTTTACAGCCTCATCTTCTAAAAATTCTGGGGCCATTTTTCCTTCAAACATGAGACATCAACCATGTTCTTTCGGCAGCAAATTAGGAGTTAGGCCATCTGTCAGAACTAATTTTTGATGTAGCCACATAGCGCTATCATTTCATATAAGTCTCTTATAGTTAATAATAATAATAATAATAAGGCCTATAGGTACCCTATTGGGACCAAGCGAGTCCTCATATTTCAGTGAACTTTCTAGGTATTAGTGGACCTACAGCTTATAGTGGATTCCGAACCACCACAATTTTAATGGTTATGCTAATGAGTTACCAGTTCTTTGTCCCATCAAGTCGTGTTCAGTTTTTATTGCAAGGAAACTGACTAACCTGACATACACACATATACCACCACAATCATAGGTTATATAACTGTAGATGATAGTTGGTGTATGCATACATCACAGTCTGACTGTACTGTGTTCTATTTATAGAAATATCGACAATTCAGATTTATCACAAACTGAAAATCAACAATCTAATTTTTCAGCAGTTCGTACCGGGGATCAAAACCCAGAACCTAGTGGATGTGAGGCTAGCGTGCTAACCACTCACCCACCTGGTCATCAAAATATAGTTACTAGCAAAATTAAAAGTTTTTCTACATATTTTTGCTGGCAGTGGTTGCTGGTTGGATTCGATGGCAGACTTCCATTTTTGAAATTTGGCAATCCAGCGCTACTGAAAAAAAACTAATTTCAAACACTTTTTCCCGGCTGGCTCTCTAACTATTAAAAAGTAAACCTTTGACAAAACTTGAAAATTACCGAAAAAACATCTCTAGGCTTTCTGCAGTTGTAGATTTTTTGTGATTCTTTTAAAACCTAAATGCAACTTTTTCCAGGTGGCAATAAGCATTTCGACTCAAATCGGACAACTTGACACCATAGAGGGTTGAAATTTTGGTCGGCGATACAATCAATACCTATTGTAGTTTTTAGGTTCCCATACACAAATTCATTAGTTTTGAAAACAAAACAATAAAAATTTCATACTCCGAGCTGAAAGTGAATTTTATATATTCTAGTCATAAAACTTATGTAGGTCCCGCAATTATACTTCTCCCTTGTCTTGTACATTTCAGTGGTGACTACTACCGGTTACGTCACTATTTGATTAACTTTTCTACAGTTTTGCCTCAAACTTTTTACTATCAACCAAGTATGTTGTCCAATCTCCACTGTTACAATCGTCATCGTCATATACATCTATTTTTACTAACATGTTACATGACTCACGATGAAAATAATACATTTTATTACATATCTTAAAGCTCTTGAAATCTGGAACAAACACATCCAGAAGGAAATTTTTTTTATCAAAACTTTTTTGTTTTAACAAAATTGCAGTATCAGTATTGCTTTAACCATGATTGTAAATGCAAGTAACAAATGTTTACTATTTTGTTTGATAATAGCTTCGCTAGCTATTTTTCGGATAGAAGCAGCAATTGGCAATAAATGTACAAAATATGAAAAGTTTGTATATTATTCTCCAGAAAATTAATTTGAAAATATCTACAGAAATAATTTTAATAATATAGAGTAGCCAAACTAAAAGAAGATACAGCTCAAAGAACCGCTTATGGAACCTGTGGTAGAAGCATATTTTGTGCAGAACGCAGAATTGGTGTACAGTATTTAGACAGGACATGCTTGGTAAGTATTTTACTGTACGCTTCGATTCAAATGTTAAAAGTGGTTAACTCTGAATTTATCAAAAATGTGAACGATGCACAGTGATCAATTTGGGATCAAAATTCTCTAACTTGTGTATTCCTAACCGGTTTTGATGAAACTTTGCATAGAGACTTTTCTCACTAAAGGCAGGGTCATGTTCACTAATGAACCAATTTGGACCACTGCACTGGATTGAAAAGCTCCCATCAGACGTTTCAAGTAACTTGAGTTGGATCAAGCTGAAAATTTGTGTATGAAGTCATTTTGGGTACTGTATTAACTGGACTACAGTTATGGCCTGATCGTGGTAGTTCCAGTCGATACACTCGATGATTTAGGGAAATGAGATTGGAGAGTTCCCAAGGAACTCGGTTGCTCCTTCTAATTTAGAAATGGGTAAGTCAAACTCTTCACTTAATGCACACAGAAGGATTTAAAAGAATCCTTGCGTTTTTTATTTTAATTCACTTTTAATCATTTATTACATTCAATGCAAGTTACTTAGATAGTGGAAGTTAATCGCTTCACTTGTTAGAGTTGAGCCCCGAATCAACCGTTCGAATCAAAAGTCAAGTACAGAATCTGGCTTGAGAAATGAAGTCTCAACTCATATATCCTGGTTCTGTCCCGCAACCAACAACATTGTTGCGACAGAACCGCCCAAACCATTCAATCCCCCACCTCAATGCAACAAATCAAATGCATCAATTGCATTGATAGTGGGTTGGCCCTAATTAATTCAAGAAGAAAGGGGAAAAAGAATATAACAATTAATATCGCTCGTGTCGCGTATATTGACTTTTCTTTTTCCAGGAATAATTCGGTGATTGCTGAATTTAATTTTAAATTGCATAGGCAAAAATTATTATTTAAAATTGACGGTATCGAATTTCATATCGCACCTGAAGTGGATTGAATGACCGTACGATTCTTAGAAATGATAAATGAAATTTATATGAATTATTTAACTAAATAATTCTGTACCACCGAGATCGTTCTGAAATTAAATAAGATTTGAAATGAAAACAAATCTTATTATAAGAAAAGATTATTATCCCACCGTGGAAGTTGGATTTTGTTATAGATCTTCCAACTGGGACAATACAGTACCCGAGTAGAGTTCCTTCATTTTTAGGAGTTTCCAAAAATCTCATCTTTAACTTCAAATTCACCAAAAGCTTCCAGAAATTTCTGCTTCTATGAGTCCAATTGATCTGAAAATAGGTATGAGGGGGTTCATGATGGAAAGATAAATAGAGTTCCTACCTCAAATTGGTCAATTTTCCGGTAATCTCAGCTCCTACGAGTACGTTCGAGCGGAAAATTTGTTTGCAAAGTTATTTTAGGCTCCCAAATACGGTTCTTAACTCCTATTTTCCATAAAAAAAAATTTATGTCTAAAAAATATAGTTTTGAGACGATGTAAAAGTTTGGCATTTAGTAAAAAGTAAATTTAAATAATTTTAAAAATGTGCAAGTTGTACATAGTCGGTAAAGATTAACGTACAATCTATCTCTCAAATATACTACATACAACGATAATGCATGTAAGCAGCTTTCCAAAACATATTTGTGATAAGTATTTGATTCATTTGGTGAGAAATGGCACTAAGATCAAGGGTTAAAATAAAGTAGTTTTGTTCCGAAGTTATTTTGAAAATTTGTCAACTTCGAAAGGCTCTACAAATTTTTACACAAGTACAAAATAACTCCAATTGATGTCAAAAGACACAGAATTTATTCAAAATGGATGGTTAAAACTTAGGAAACCACATAGTGGATTATGTAAGCATCACCCAATAAAATTTAACACATCGAAAAGGATCAACATAAAATTTCGATGAGTTGGCGATTTTTTATCTTTCACCTTTTGCTTATTTTTGGGTCTATGTGGTAGGTCGTCCACTCCTCTTCAACTCCTGATTTCAAAACTGCAATATTTACTCACTGACGATCTCAGGACAGTCCCGCATTGATCCTGATTAGGACATATCGGAATCGACTTTTTTATCGGGCAGGAATGGAAAATATTATCCAAAATTCAGCATTTGAACTTTTCTTGGGCACTTGTCGTAAGCTTATATTCCTCATTCCAATCACTATAAAACTCGAGGATTCTGGAAGTGTCCAGTACAGGAACCCCCAGTTCCCGATGTCCCAGGGTCAAAAATTTTTGGGAACTGTTCTTGGATACACACCTAAAGCTTATATTCCAAATTTGAGCTCATTCCGATCACTAGAACTCCAGAATTCTGGAAGTTCCTGGTACATAGGAGCCCACAGATCCCGATGTCTCGCAGAGTCAAACTTTTTTATGAACTGTTCATGGGTACTTACCACAAGATTATGTTCCAAATTTGAACTTCCGGTCTTTAGAACTCAAGATTTCTTGGAAATTCTGGTGAGGTTGTATGCCCCCAGACCCCGTGGCCCGATTCGGCCTATTAACAAACTCGTCCTTAAGTTTGTTGAGAAAAGCCTCCACACCAAATTTCAGCCAAATCGGTTGAGAATTACGCGAGTTAACGAGGATACAGACACACAACGACAGACATTTTTGTTTTGTTTTTTCGCGTTTCAGACCGTTTGGAGCAAATTTTGTGAGGACAGAAAGAATTCAATTCTTTTTATTTTTCCGAAGATAGTATAACCTTTTCATCTATTAAATTGATAGTGATGAAAAGCTAAAACTAAAAATAATGAAACCATGAAATCTTCATTTTGAATTTTGATGTTGTTTTGTTCTAAAATTGATCACTTTGCTACGAGACGAGTTAGAGTCTTTTCAACCTGAAATTCTAACTATAAAATGCTTGTAATGGACAACCAGGCCCCTAAAACCATACAACAGAATTCTTACCTCCATACTTTATTCGACCCTAATTTACTTTACTTAACTTTACCTCTTACTCAATCGTGTCTTATAAGCATTGAATAAACTGGTCCATGTTGAGGCTTTTTGGAAAAACCACGAATATAACCTTTAAAACTTTTCTTGTGGATCTAAGAAAAGCTTTAGACTTCCAGTGGCTTGATCGGAAGAGCGTCTGCCTATCGACCACAAGGGTGCGGGCTCAAATCCGACCCGTGACGATCTAATTAGCTTACGTTTTTTTATCGTTGTCGAGGAGGTGGTGAATAATTACCCACAGTATTCACAAAAAGTGATTTCCAACATCAAAGCCATGCTATCAAAAATATACTTGCTGAAGAAGATTTCTTCAGGATAGAAGGCATTTGAATGGTGTTCATATCGAGGTTAGCCAGTTTCCTTGCAGCAAAAGTTGAACACAACTTGATAGGCTCAATTTAACTCATTACCATAACCAATAAAACTGTAGTGGTTCGGAATCCATTATAAGCTGTACAAAATTCTCTGAAATATGGGGACTCGCCCGGTCCCAATAGGGTACTATAGGCCCGTGTTTCTGGTTATTTTTCCTGAAACTCGAGACAATTTTTAGTGTGCTCACTTTTTTCACAATTTCCCTTAATTTTTCTTAGGGTTTCCGTTCGTTGTGAATTTAAGATTACACAATCTTTTTCAGATTCATCATTTTCAAGCGAAACTCTTTCTATGCTTGATTAAGCTTTGTTGAAAATATTCCTGTTCCAGTCAGTCAGTTTATAAATTATGTGCAAGAAAATGGATCGTAAAATAATTTTTGTTCTGATTTTTACAATTTTCTTAACTTTTGTAAATGGAAAATTTTGTACTGTTAAGGAGAAGTAAAATTTTTCTTCGTTTATTATTTCAATTTACTTTAAACTAAATATTCCACTCCAATTAGGAAAGCCGACATTAAAAAAGTAACAACTAGAAGACAAATACCAATCCAAAATTGCGAACAAAGTGGAAGTAAAATAAATATCAATTTGGCCAAGGCCACGTGTATTAAAGAGACTTGTTCTGTGAGTGAAGCTAGAAATTAATTGTGAATCTTTTTATTTCTTTTTTTTCACCAGCTGGTGTATCGTGATGTCCCAAAAGAAGTTTGCTGTGACGGCTATCACATGATTGGTAACGATTGTGTCCCAGTTTGTAAAGAGGATTGCGTAAATGGACAATGCAGGGCCCCAAACAAATGTTCATGTTATCCTGGATACAAACAGCAGAACTCAACCAGGTAAATTCTCCATCATTTTAATTCCAAAGAAAATTTATTACACTATCCAACAGAGTTTATGTTCAAGACATTTTGTAGGTTGTTTTAAGTATATTTTGAGATCTGAAATCAGAGTTTTCCCAGCACACAATGTTTTTCTGTTATTTTCATTCGAATTTTCCAATTCGGCGAATTTTTTACATTTTTTTATGTTCATAACGTTTGATTGAATAGTCGATAGTCCGATCAGCCCTATTGATTGAGACATATAGAAATTTTTTACATTCTATGTTGTGACTATTCAAAAAATATAAACATTAAAAATCGTGATACTTGTTGTGGCAATTCTGAGGTCAGATTTGGATTCAGCATCCCAAAATCTATCAAAAACACCTTACAAATTTTCTGGAACAGAAAACAAAACACATTAATCTGTTGGAGAGGTATTGAAATTTTAATTTTCATCCGCAAATTTAAATTAATTTTCATCCATATTTTAAAAAAAATATTCATTTTTTTTAAGATGCATCCCCGTATGCTCATCATGCTCAAATGGAGATTGTGTGGCCCCGAATACATGTGTCTGCCATAAAGGATACGAGGATAACAATCAAGGCTCCTGTGTACCAAAATGTGACCAAGGATGTGTTAATGGACTTTGCGTTGCTCCAAACGTTTGTCAATGTTTGGAAGGTTACTTATTTGACAGTAAATTGACAGGTAAATAATTTCCTATAACCTCATTCTGTAAAAAGCCAAAACTTCAGTAAAGTCTACCTACGTCATTAAAGGTTCAAACGAAGTTGGTTTTGGAAAAGATCAAATAAAGTCTTTTAGTCTGATTCAAACCGATTTAGGTTTATTTGAATGCCTTGGTAGCTTAGCTTGACAGGTAGAACATCTGCCTATGAACCACAAGGGTACGGGTTCAAATCTGACCTGTGACGTTAATTCAATCGCCGCGTTTTTTCATCGTTGTCGAGAAGGAAAATTACTTCGTGTGCGCCATTTTTAATGAATAATAGGGTAAACAAGGTGATTTCCGACATGTATCGTCAGAGCACTATCAAAATATAATTACTGTAAAAACTTAACAATGGGATAGAAGACGTTAGAATGGCGTTCATGTCGAAGAGGTTAGTCAGGTTCCAAGTAGCAAAAATTGAACACAACTTGATGGATTCAATAAACTGGTAACTTNGGCGTTCATGTCGAAGAGGTTAGTCAGGTTCCAAGTAGCAAAAATTGAACACAACTTGATGGATTCAATAAACTGGTAACTTATTAGCTTAGCCATTAAAGTTGTGGTGGTTCGGAATCCACCATAAGCTGTAGGTCCACTAATACCTAGAAAGTTCTCTGAAATATGAGAACTCGCCTAGGTACCAATAGGGTACTAAGGCCTTATTGTTATTATTAAACCAATTTAGGGTTATTAGGGTTGAAAGCAGTCCAAGAATAACTCTTCTCGTTTTAGAGTATCAGAGTAACGTATAAAAGCGCAAAATCAAAATTTTAGAATAAAGTTCTCTAAAAATCTAGGAAACCTAACCCTAAGTGGTGATTGTTAGACTACATACATGTGACGATAACGTAACGATAACCTCATCCGTTTCTATACGGCAATATCCGTCAGTCCATCCATCATCCAACATGCAATTGTTGTTTGTGTCAAATTCGGCACGTTCTTACTAGTCTATTTCTAAGTTTAAATATAATTTTTCTAGCTTTTACTGACAAGAAAGTATGCTTTCCAAAGTGTGAACATGGATGTGCCCACGGCTATTGCACCCAACCTGGAGTCTGTGAATGCGAGAAAGGATATAAATTGTCTTCAATTCCCAGCGTATGTGAACCCGTTTGCAATTCTGGTTGTAAAAATGGAAAATGTGTGGCGTCAAACATCTGCGAGTGCAACAAAGGGTATGAAAAAAAATCGGATGGATCTTGTGTTCCGAAATGTGACGAAGGATGTGCCAATGGAAATTGCGTACGTCCTAATGATTGTAAATGCTCCACCGGGTACTACAAAAACTCCAAATTAAACGGTATGTAAAATTACCAATGGCTAATTTCCTCTAAAAACATTGAAATTTCTAGTTTGTGCCCCTGTTTGCAAACCAGAATGCGTTCATGGAACATGTACTAGCCCAAACGTTTGTGAATGCGAAAAAGGATACAAATTATCTGCAATCCTTAATATTTGTGAACCAATTTGCAACTCTGGATGTCAGAATGGAAAATGTGTGGCTTCAAACGTTTGTGAGTGCAACAAAGGGTATGAAAAAGGACCGGATGGAGCTTGTGTTCCAAAATGTGATGCAGGGTGCGTTAATGGAGACTGCGTACGTCCTAATGATTGTAATTGCTCCACTGGGTACTACAAAAACTCCAAATTAAACGGTATGTAGAATTACCAATAGTTAATCTCCCATATATACGTTTTTATTATTAGTTTGCACCCCTATTTGTCAACCCGAATGTAATCATGGAACATGCATCAGCCCAAACGTTTGTGAATGCGAAAAAGGGTACAGAGAATCAAAGAGTATTTGCGAACCAATTTGTGATAATGGATGTATAAATGGCGCCTGTATTTCCCCCAGCATTTGCGAGTGTAATTCAGGATACCGTAAAAACCATTTGGGCCACTGTGTTCCCGATTGCAACTCTGGATGTATTAACGGCGCTTGTGTTGCTCCCAATACATGTACATGTAATAAAGGATACGCTCCCAACTCTTCTCTAAAAGGTAGTATAATTTATTTAGTTTTTTTTTTTAATTAGAGATAAAAGCCAGTTTTAGATTCAAATTTCCCTGCGACAGTTTGTTCACCAATTTGTGACAATGATTGCAGCCACGGAATCTGCATAGAACCAGGCGTTTGCTCATGCAATCCAGGATACAAATTGTTGAATAAAAGATGTGTACCAGTTTGTACAAACTTGTGTAAAAATGGCGAATGTGTGGCCCCGAACATCTGCAAATGTCACTTTGGGTACAAAGAGGAAGGCGAAACATGTGCTCCGATTTGTTCCCCAGACTGTATTAATGGAATTTGTACCTCTCCAAACACATGCACATGCAATGTAGGATATGAATCATCTGAAAAAGAACCTCATATCTGCAGACCACTGTGTGATAAAATTGATTGCACAAACGGGAAGTGTATGGCGCCAAGCGTTTGTGAATGTAACGCCAATTATCAGCGAATAGCTGATAAATGCGCCCCGATTTGCAATCCACAATGTATGAATGGAATTTGTAGCTCACCAAACACTTGTACGTGCAATATAGGGTACAAAAACGACCAAAGTAAACCACAAATTTGCAGCCCAACTTGTGATCCAGCATGTCAAAATGGCGATTGTATTGCTCCAAATGAATGTCAATGCAAAACGGGGTACAAAGCTCTGAAAATAAATTTTTGCGAACCAATCTGCGACCCCAAAAATCTTGACTGCAAGAACGGAAATTGTGTTGCCCCAAATAAATGTGAATGTTTTTCAGGATTCGGACTCGTCTCAACAGCGCCAAACAGTTCCGTATGCGCCCCTGTATGCAATTCGACATGCGAGAATGGATATTGTGTTGCTCCGAACACTTGCGGGTGTAATGAAGGATATGAAATGGATCAGGATGAAAGGTATACTAAAATATTTTATACTAATAATATATTATACTAAAATATATCAAATAATTAGTTGTATACCAAAATGCAAGTCCTGTGTCAATGGAACTTGTGTAGCACCAAACATTTGTGAATGTAATCAAGGATTTGAAAAAGGAGATGGGCATTTGTGTGTCCCGAAATGTATTTCAGGGTGTATCAATGGAAAATGCGTGGCCCCAGACGTTTGCGAGTGCTTAGAAGGATATTATTTTAATCCTAAATTGAAAGGTAATTTTTGAACACCCAAAAATATTTAAAAATACTTTCAAACAGGCAGAAAATAAATAGGCAACAGATTTACCTTACAACAACTCCTCTCTCGAATTTATATTTTGGAGTCTTAGAACCTAATTAATGTTCCTGGGTAGAACGTTAAAAACAACATCAATCTTTTGCATTATTTCTAGACGCAAAGATATGAAATGAAAAATTGAAAGTCAGAACTCTAAACATTATGCTGAGGTTGGGGAGGTTGAATTATTGGGAGGGGAAGGGGATGTCCAATTGTCCATCCATGGACTTCACTTTCACATCTACTCATATTTTTTAAATTTAGTGTATGGATGAAATTTGCGGATCATTTTTCAATTTTACTACTCATTTGCCTATTTTTCTGCCTAGCTGTTTGTTCAGCTTCTTATTTGTCGTTCTTGCTGCCCTATTTGTCATGTATGCAGCACATTAACCAATTATACAGCCCATTTGCAAATCTACTACCCATTTTGCCTTTTCCGTTGCTCAAAATTATTATTCCTTAAAAATAAGTATTAATAAAAATAATTTTCCTACACAGAATTCGACATACCAATCAACACTGTTTGTACCCCACTGTGTGCAGAGGAGTGCGTCAACGGTTTCTGTTCCAAAAACGGCGTATGTAAATGTCACTCGGGTTACACATCGTCTCCTGAAACTCCAAACATTTGCAAACCTATTTGTGGAGACTTTGACTGCACAAATGGAGAATGCCTCGCTCCAAACATTTGTAGCTGCAACGAAGACTACGAGAAAAGTGGAAATTCATGTGCCCCAATTTGTGTTAAACCATGTGTCCATGGGAAATGTACATCTCCAAATACTTGCTCTTGTGACAATGGCTACGAAAAAGATGAACAAAATATTTGTAGCCCCATTTGTGACCCTAAATGCGAAAATGGAACCTGTTCATCTCCAAACATCTGCGAATGTCATCCTGGTTTCGATTTTATGAACAATAGTAGGACTTTATGCGCTCCAGTTTGCGATACAGTCGATTGTACTTATGGAAATTGTATATCTCCAAATGTCTGCGAATGCTCTTCAGGATACGAGTTATCGTCCTCAAAATGTGTTCCGATTTGCAAGGAGCCTTGTCTAAACGCAGATTGTATTTCTCCAAATTTTTGTGAATGTCATGAAGGATATCAAAAGGTCCAAAACATATGCGCACCAATTTGTGAGACTGATTGTGGAAACGGGACTTGTAGCGACCCCAATCTATGTAAGTGTTTTTCAGGATACACAAAGGATGAAAAGGGAACTTGTAGCTTAAACTGTAATGAAGGAGAATGTTTGTGCGAAGAAGGGTTTATTTTGGACAGAAATTTTGATTGCGAGCCGTTCTGTGAAAATTGCACTAATGGAAATTGTTCAGAACCAGGCGTTTGTACATGTCTTGAAGGCTATCAAGAATCAAACGAAACTTTAAACTGCGTCCCTGTATGTAAAAGTTGTGAAAATGGAATTTGTATCGCTCCAGAAACTTGTGAATGTTTTGAAGGGTTCAAGGCTGATGAATACAAAAATAAAACGAATTGTTATGGTGTACAACGAGGCGTATTCAGTGAAATATTGAACTCAAAATACATATATTGGGGAGGAGCTGGTTTGCTAATTTGTGCCATTCTTGGAACGGTAGCTGGAATTATATACATGCACGTTACAAAAAAGAACAAAAGGACACTTGAAGCTGCTTTTGATTTGCCCGACAAAAGTAAACACTCAGATAATAGATTTAAATATGCTTCAGCGGCAGACTTGGTATCGAATTCAGTTTTTGAAATGGACAAGATGTGAGATATTTATTTAAATTTGATTTTTGTTAAATAAAATTACATGAAAATTGATACCAAAATAAGTTTTGATTATTTACTTGAGAGCAATTAACGCTGTTTCATTGAAGACTGAAGACAGACTAAACCCAATTAATGCTGGAATCGATGGCACTTGGCTTGATTGAAATTAAAGATGAAATAAAATTCAGGATTTACTGGACATGTCAAAAACCACCAATATTAAATAAAACTTAGAAAACCATGTTTGTAACCTTTTTTATCTGTATTGCATTTTAGAAGAGCAAAAATACGATTTTCCTTCAATTCGGCGCTAACCCAAAAGATTGGTTCATTTATGACAAAAACCATCCTTAATCTTAAACTTATAAGTAATATATTACATACACTTGGAACTTTTTATTTGCATTATTTTGTATTATATTGTTCCAAAAACCAAACCTTTTTTTCAAAAGTTTGTTGGTAGAACTTTTAATGCTTTAGCAACATAATATTATGTTCTGATGACATAACTTACTAAAAATGGAAACCATTCATAAAGTTGCCTCAACTAAACTAAATAAATAATCTATCTAAAGAGCTTTAATATTATGCTTGAGCAACGTAACATTATGTTCTTTGAACGTAATATTTTCAAATCGGTTTTGGGAAATATGTTGCCCTAACGTAATATATTAAGTTCGAGTAACAGTACCTTCGGTAAATAAAAATAATATTTGATGTTAAATTTTAAAATTACAAAAATAAAAGTCAATAAAAGACTACCGGAGACTGACTAACCTCACATACACACATAT
>JXPH01032191.1:0-10077 GCA_001014845.1 Mochlonyx cinctipes | reverse complement strand
CCTTCAGTTCATCAATAACTTAAGTGTCACTTGACCTATTTTCATAAATAAGCTGTCAAAATTAAGCCTTTTGATTTTGAATATAGTTATTGAATTATGACCCCCTTTTTCCTCCTAATAATTCGTTTAAAAACATACAAATGACTGGCCCCAGGGGTGTAGGATCTCTAGGTTCTACATGCTTCTTAATCTCTTTCAACATCTTGGCTATATCTGTACATTAGAGCTGATTTAACCCTGAAGAGATTGAGGCTAATTTTTACGTAGATCCTACAATGGGCCCTCCCTTCAGGTTCATAGGGACCATGGTCCATCAAGAAAAGGCTTTGTAGCGTGCAAGATGCCAAATGAAAGGAAATTTTATTCAGAATAAGGATCTGAAATTAATTTTTATAATACAGGCAAAATAACTGAGAAGCTGTGCAGTGAAAAACTCCGGATAAGCGAAAGACTTAAAATATTGTTTATNAGAGATTGAGGCTAATTTTTACGTAGATCCTACAATGGGCCCTCCCTTCAGGTTCATAGGGACCATGGTCCATCAAGAAAAGGCTTTGTAGCGTGCAAGATGCCAAATGAAAGGAAATTTTATTCAGAATAAGGATCTGAAATTAATTTTTATAATACAGGCAAAATAACTGAGAAGCTGTGCAGTGAAAAACTCCGGATAAGCGAAAGACTTAAAATATTGTTTATTTTAATTATTTTGATTAGAAATCATGAGATTTAGTTTTCTGAAAACTGTAACCGAAGAAAAAACATTGTTTGAACTTTTCAAAATAAAGTTTTCAAAAATATAAGCATTGTATTAAAAATAGAGACAAGACAAACTCTATGTATTATTTTTAATTAATATTTATTCATGAATTCATCTTTAATTATGTTTAATTACCCATTGCGTACATGGCGGATTACAAAAAAAAATCTATTTGCTTATATTCGTGGATCCCGGGCAAACCCCCTAAAATTTGGTATAAAAAAAAGCGTACATTAAATTTTTTTTAGGTGTTGCGCTTATTGGAGTATGCTTGTACTTCATTATTTGGGTCGTTGGTCATACTAGGATTCGCCATGGGGCCCCTATATGGAACGGTTTTCTTATTTCAAGGAATTGTACCTTGCAAGATGTCAAATTAAAGGAAATTTTATGCAGAATAAGAATCTGAAGTTAACTTCGAAGTATCATAAAAATTAATTTCAGATCCTTATCCTACATTAAATTCCCTTTACATATTTCATGAAGAAATTCCTTGAAATAAGAAATCATTTCATATAGGGGTTTCATGGCCAATCCAAAGATGACCAATGACCCAAATAATAAAGTATCACAAAAATTAATTTAAAATCCTTATTCTGCATAAAATTCCTTCAGTTCCTTATTGAAGTACAAAAATCGTTCAATATAGGGGCCTCATGGCATATCCAAGGATAACCAATGGTCCAAATAATGAATTATCATAAAAATTAATTTCATATCCTTATCCTTTATAAATTTCCTTTCATTTCACATTTTGCAAGGTACCAATCCTTTTCCTGGTTGATCATGGTCCTTATGAACCAATAGGGTGGAGAACAGTGTAGGACCTTCGTAAAAATTAGCCTCATTCTCTGAAGGATTATACCGGCTCCAATGTAGAGACTTAGCTAAGACAAAGAAAGCGATTAAAAAGTATTAGAACCTAGACAATTAAAAAAGTCTCAACGCTCGGGACAAAAGTCCCGATAAATTAACAGGCAAGTATTCGGGTTCTGAATTTGGACAATATCACAACCCGTCGATTTGAGTTATCTGAAATCCCGATTAGCGTCCGAAATTCGGGATTTTTCTTTTTAATAATCCATGCCGAGGTTCAAACCTGTGAACTGTCACTCTCAAAGCTAATGCTCTGACGATGTGCTACGGATGCACATAATCTTCGGCTATAAAATGATGATCATTTTTAAAATACTAAAATATTATAGTGCAAAAGCGCATACACAATTCCCGAATTTATTCAGGAGAATTTTACTATTCAGGATATTTGCATGCATAAAAAATTCAGGAGTCGTAAGCCGCGACTTGGTCATTGATTTATAATTTCTGAATATCAGGAATAACGAAAAATGTTCAGATCCCGCATGCAAGTCGGGTTAAAATCGACCTGAATCCAGTTCCTATTTTTAACTGTGTAAAGATACCCCTGGAGTCTTTCATTTGTACATTTTTAAATCAATTTTTAGGAGGGAAGGGGTGATCGAAATCCATTTACTATACTCTAAATCAAAAGAAGACACTTCAAGATCTATTTATGGTCTGTCTACGAGAATCGAACCAAAATCGAAAAATTCTGTATAAGCCCATTACAATTGAGTGACTCCATTCAGTCTAATCATTCAAAAACCTAAGTCATAAGCATCGCCAGGAATAAAATAAAATGAAAAACATAACCAAACCCTGGAGCCAATGCACATGGCATCGAGGGCGGTGGCGGTGCCTTTGATTGGCTTTAAAATTATGCAAGGATCACCAAACTATATTTCCTCAGATTTCCAAATTGGCAAAAAATCCTTGTGATCAGTGCTTCTGCTGCTAAGCCTGAGGAATGTTTTTCAATTTCGAGACCGTTATTAATCCTGCAGAATATGCACCAAGAATCCATTCATCATCAAACAAAATGGACGCTTATTATCTCCTGAATGAACCAATGATTTCATGTTTATATGAATCAATAAATACATTCTTAGTTAAATAAAACAGGTTCAAATGTTTTATTTAATAATAATAAAATAACCAGACCGATCCGGCTTCATAAGCTTAACTTCTATAGTTTATTGTATCAAATGCAATACTTCAACTTATAGAAGTTAAAGTTTTCTATTCTTTATTTTAAATTTTTCTATTCAAATTAAATTTCACGCGGGAGGGATCTAATAGTTAATAGCTTTAATAAACTCCTACAGATTATGCAATTTGTGTTTCACTAAAATCAAATTTAAAGATTTAATAAACTCTAACTAAATTCGCCTAAGATTATGTAATTCGTGCTTCAAATTAAAATAAAATGACGAACTTTTGTATGTCCGATTGGACTCTTATATCAATGGATCACGTGTCTTTATGAAATGAATACCTTCTTCAAAATTTCAGCTCGATTGGACCAACCATGTAGGAATTTTCTTGAGACAAAGAAAAAAAAAATCGTAATGTGAGTAACAGACTAGACGTCCACCCAATTTCGGTCGGAAATGAGTCATAGGGCTCCAAAACGTGTTTTAAAGTTCATTTGGGCGATTTTTATTTTTCGAGCAAACGCAATACTTCAACTTCTAGAAGTTAAAGTAATAACTTATAGAAGTTAAAGCAGAAAATAGAAATATATCCCAGTCGCCGATAATCTAGCCGATGTTTAAACCAGTGCAGTGGTTATGTTTTTTAATCAGTGGCGGTAGTGTGCCTCAGCCAACCGGTCAAAATAATCGGCTCTGGCGTCTGAACCGAATTAACCTTCAAAATTTTATACCCATCTGGAGATAGTCCTGGGAACTAGAGGTTCAATAAATGACTAATGATGACGTGTTCTTTCACTTTACATACTATTGAAAAAAATGTGCCAAGCACCTACAGTGACTCACTGATGAAGCCAGCAATCGACATCTTATGTTATTATTTTTTCTAATTCAATAAAATTTTAATGTACATAAAAAGTATGGCTTGTAACTTACCCAGCTGCAACACCAACATAAATTATGCTTTTTTATATGTTGGTTTGGTACATATATACAAAATAGATACAGATTCATCCGCTCAAGTTCATTAACTCGTTATTCAACTTTAGCGGTTGTATACATTTTAATCAAGTTCCAAGTTATACAATAATAATAAAAAAACTGAGAACTAAAAATAAAAATTGTTACAGTTCATTTGTGGAGGTCAGTGTCAATGAAAGCATTAACTTTTTTAATATGGGAAAAATAAACTCATTTTTTATCGTTTGTGAGGGCTTTCTTTCATTCAAGTTGTACAAAGTAGGTGACCGATACTAAAATTATCTTTAAATCCAAAAAAATCCAGAAATGGAAAAATAAAGAATATTTGACACACATTTTGTGGTAATCCAATATTTAAATTTCTTATTTCGCTCAACAAAACCAATGACAAACATAAAAGTTTATGTTTTTTTCTCTACACAAATCATCATTTAAAATAATTTATGTCACATCATGCGCACGTTGGTTGGTTGTTCGCAGTAGTAGGTACGACAAGAGTTATGTTTTGTTGAAGAAGATGCAGAAAAAAACATGAATAAAAAGAAAAGTGTTAAACAGACTATTTCTAATGACTCATTTGTCTAATTGTTCGATTTATTATACGAGTCTTTTTCAGCAATTTCCTTAATCTTTTTCAATTTTTTTTTGGCTAAAATTAGGCATCTTTTTAAAATAAAAAGCTATTTTCATAACAGTTCTTCTTCACTTGGATGGAATCGTTGAACTCTAATTCTGTTCTGTTAAAGTATGTCATTATTATTGTGTTTTTATTGATTGATTACCTTTTTCATCAAGAAATGCCAAGCACCAAAAAATTATTTTGTATTCAAATGAAGAATATTTTAAGTAAAAAAGGTTCGTCGCTTTAATAACGCAAGTCTTTTGTATGGTAATTCACTTGTAAGTGCTAAAATCTGTCGTATAAGAATTTATTCTTTTGTTTTGACGAATTTATTAATTGAAAATATTGTTTATTTTAATAATATCTAGAAAAGTTCTTTGTCTTTTCGATATGATGGGCATGTTTTATAATATTCACTAAAAAAGATTCTTAGCAACATTCTACACAGCATATTTTTTATGCATATCACATATTTGATACGCCATTCAATTATGATGCTGCCATAGCATAATTTGAAATGATAATAAAACACGCTAAAACATTTGTATTGATAAATCAGTAGAATGTTTAGATTTTCAAGAAAAAGCGGAATTATTGATATTTTTAAAGAGATTTGAAAACCAATAATTACACTTTTTCTTGGAAATCAAATTTATTAGCGCGTAGCTAAAACATAAATTGATTTTCTTATTTAAACTTCTAAAAAGTCTAAAAAGGGTACAGAAATTAAAATCACTCAAATCAAGTGATTGTTACATGTTATGGACCTTCAGGATTTATTTGCGTTCGAAATTGGGAGGATATTTGTTTGTCGGTTTTTTTTCTTTTTCCCTTTCGGGCTTAGTGGAGCAGGCCAGCTTGATCTATATTTCCAAGGGTTGTGGATTGGGGGTTGTATTAGATTGTATTTTATTTGTATTTTATTTGTATGGGCTGTTATTTGGTAGACCCTGTTTCAATTAAAGTTGATATGGCTCCACCGGGATTTGAACCCAGCTACCTCGATTTTTCGATAGAGTAGAGCGACAACAACAACGCTCTTACCGATCGAACCACCAGAGGCCCTTTGTATGTCGGTTTGGTGACCGTAAGTTTGTTGTCAATCTTTTGACGCACTATAACTCAAATACGCGAGCTCCGATTTGGCTAAAACTTTCACAAATTGTAATTTTTAATAGTGCAACAAGACCTATATTGAATTTGAAGGCTTCTGTTGGTCCCATACAAATATTAAAAATTTTATGGAAAAAATCTANTCGATAAAATCGCTCTAAATCCGACAATTAAAAAATCGAAATTCATTTCTAAGATTTTTGGTCCAATCAGACAAAGGCTTGGGTGGGCTCCCATATAAATGTTTGCAATTTTATGGAGAAAATTTGTATAAATAAAACATTTATTAATAAAATCTTTTAATAATTTGGAGATGAACATTAATTAATGCCCAATTCAGCCTTGTTAATTTTGTGGACTCCCATGCAAAAATTCGTAACGTTCCCGTGAAAAATTTCACGTCGGCGTCCATGCGCAAGACATTTTCATCTAAGGACGCGTGCGAATTTGGTTTAGTTGCGCCTAGTCGCATATTTTTGCGTCTAATCTCTGCCTAGAGAATTTGAAATTAGTCCTTTGGGACAAGGAAATTTATTGACACCAGCTACTCGTTTTTTTTTTGAATAGTCGCTGTCGAATCGCTTTGCAGATGCTGGAGAAATTACTGAGAGTAAAATCTCATCAGACAATTTAGTCTTGTGAAAGCTTAGCGGCGTCTTTGATTTTGCGTCCAGACTCCAGCGTACATGAGAATTTATTATGCGCGATTAAGTCCCTTGTTTCTAGTCGCAAGCGTCTACTCACGAACTAACTCAAAATTGTTAAGACCATAGCGCCATATAATAAAAGTGATGTATTTTTCGTGCGAACGCGTGAGACTGGTGCGCGTTTAGGGTCATGTTTTTAAACACGAGCGTCTATTGAAGTTTATCTCGCGTGATTAAGTCCCTTGTTTCTAGTCGCAAGCGTCTACTCGCGAACTAAGTCAAAATTGTGAAACCCATAGGGTTTTAGTCTCGTTGTTGACGCTCGCGTCCACCCATACTATTTGAAAGGGACTAAGAAGAATTGTTAGAAGTATGCTACTTTTTTCGGGACGCATGTGACTTGTCTGAGTCTAGTTTATAATTATGACGAACGGAATATATACAGAATATGCGAGAGACATATGTGTGCACTGGATAGAGTATTGGCATCTTTGCCTGCTGTTCGGAAGACGGTGGTTCGATTCCCGGAGTCTGCGAAAACATAACAAAACTTCAGTCTAACGCCCGCGACTTGATCACGATGCAACGCGACGCAGGTGTCTACAAAATAGGATGCCAGTTCCCGGGATAGATGAATATATAAAGAGAATATGCGAGTCTGCGAAAACATAAAAAAAACTTCAGTCTAACGCCCGCGACTTGACCGCGACGCAACGCGACGAAGGCGTCTACGAAATAGGGCGCCAGTGCCAAGATAGAGATTAAAAATCACACGGAATATATAGAGAATAGGTTAGAGTTATGTGCGTGCAACTGGATGGTGTATAGGGAAAGAGATGAAAAATCACACGGAGAAAAAGAGAAAGACATGTGCGTGCAACTGGATGGTGTATATGGACTGAGTCTACACGCGAGCGTCTAGGCTATTTGTAGACACTCGGTTTGCAACTGCTCTAAATATTGTGTCCAATTTGTGTCAACGCCTAGGTCTAGAAAAACCTAGATATTTGCGCTCAAATAGAAGCGACTTGAAAATGTAAGACTCTTGCGTCTAGTAGAAGGAAAGTCGCACGAAACAACTGAGAATTTGAGAGAGGATCTCATGTGAACGCCAGCGTCTATTGCGTTTTTTGCATGGATGAGCGTTTTGGGCTCATAACTAGACGTGCGTCCATGTGGCGTCCTAGACGCGGTTGTAAAGACGCAAACTAGACCCGTTGTTTCTCGGGGTTACACCCCTATAATTAGCTGCCGGCATAGAAAAATCAGAACTTCCTCCCTATTGGTATCCCTATCTAGCCTGAGCGACGTTAAGAGCGGAGGAATATGAAAAATAAAATAATCCTCTTGGATAACACTCCCCAATGCAGAAAATGTTGATTGTCTCGACACATAGAATACCATGCAATGTTTCGACATCCATTCGAAAAGTAGTAGACGTGTCGATGGTCGACACGATGTACAGATATCGAAGAATTGTTGTTAGATGTTGTCAACAGTATGGCGTCTTTTAAAAAATGACATTGCAAATTACAATGTTTGCAATGTATATAGTTGAATTTGCAGTTTAATAAGTGAAGCAGATAATTTCTTAAGTTTTAAACAAAATATTAAGGAGCTTTTAACTATTTTTACGGACCAAATCGGAGAGATAAAATTTTTTGAACGTTTGTTCGGTAATTTAAGCCGGATTTGTTTGCTGTGTAAAATATTTACCCTAGTACATCGAGATATGAGGGCTATTATTAATGAATAATAGAGAAAACAAGGTAATTTCCGACATGCATCGTCAGAGCCATGCTATCCTAAATATACTTGCTGCAAAAACTTAAGTATGGGATAAAAGGCTTTCGAATGGCGTTCATGTCGAAGAGGTTAGCTCAATGAATTGGTAACTCATTAGCATAACCATTAAAGTTGTGGTGGTTTTTGACAGCATTTTTCCGACGATACATGTCGAAAATTACCTTATTTACACTATTATTCATTAATAATAGCACACACAAAGCAATCTGCCAATCTTGACCACGATGAAAAACGCATGTTAATTCAATCGCCACGGGTTGAATTTGAACCCGTACACTACTGCTTGATAGGCAGACGCTCTACAGATCAAACCAGCAGCTTGAATACTATGCATGCATAGTTTATTTTAAAATTATCCGTCCTAATAGAAATAATTGCTTAATCTTCTGTGATATGTACTCCATACATACGCCTTTTATCTGGTACACATAAACGCCAATATGCATGCCATTTTTGAGCCAAAGTAAAATGTCTAACTAAAGGCTCCCACTAAAATTTTATTTTTGAAAAATTCATATTTCTTGACTAGAGGCGAGTTTTGATATTCAGTCATAATTATTAATATACATGTGGGCCATATCGTATCTCTTTTTTTATTAAACGACTATGACAAACTCAATTGAAAGCCTTTTGACCTTACAACATAAAAATCTCAATTAACAACTTAAACTTTAAGATATGATCTCATACAGAACAAGTGAAGGACATTATGTTGTCTCACATAATATAATTACACCAATTAGGTAGGTACATCTTTAATCTTAAAACCAACGGATACGTGAAGATTCAACAAGTCAACAAGAATAAACATCTTTTTTATGGTTTTTTAAACTTTAACTCAACATTAAGCGTTGGAAAAGCAATTAAAGTTATCAATAATGATGCGTTCTCTATCTTCTGAGGTCTTTCGGCTTGTTTTTCTTCATATAAGAGTAAAGATATACACGGAAAATACCATTTGAACTTAATTTTTAACCCCATCATAGGGTCCTCAGATTTATAAAGTATTTCTAAGAATTAGGGACATTTTAAGATCTGAAAATACCTGAGAAACAAATTAGGACTTCTTTAGGAAAGTGCAAAAAACCCTTCAAAAAATAAATAATGTAACCTTAGCCACTATAGAAACTTTGTTTTTTTTATTTACTGGGTTAATTCAGGTACTATTGTACCTACAATTCAGAAAAAGTTTCTGAAGTTTTGGAAAAATAAACCAAAACTCTGAATGAAAATTTAGGTCACTTTTCTAATACATTTAATGTAATGTAGTGATGGATTAGAGTCTAATCATTGGATAGAAGGCCGAGCAGTTTGAGAACGTGACCAACTAGATTAGCCATCTGTACTTTCAGAAAAGAAAATTGAGAAACGAAAAGGTTTGGTATCTAGTCACATACTTGGGTCCAACATGAGTTGTTTGGGTCGAAATTTTCCTGAACCTTGGATCAACTCACCTGATATTCAGATCAACGACTCGAACCTCAGGACTATTCTGACCCGAAACGGTAAGTGAAGGTTCAGGTAAAAAAGTTAAATGTGAAGTATGAAGGAGCTAAAAGTAGGCGAAGAGGGGGGCTGAAAATAATCTTGTGAGTGACCACCAATATTCAGAATGTTCTGAAAGCGAACACACATCAGTTCTTTTAAAGAATTACTTCCTGAAAGAGCTAAGTCTGGCTCAGGAGTTATGATAACGTTGAAGAGTCTGGCTTGCACACAAAATAAATTTTCCTAAACCAAAGGTCAAACAACCCAAACTTCCATCATCCAACTGCTCAGAACAGAATTTTTCCGACTACCAGATCGAATGATATGAGGTGCGGATTATTGACTTGAGGTTCAGGAAAATGCATTCCTGAGCTGGTCAGCTAATAAAAGCATAGATTTAGGTCAAACTTACCGTCTTTATTAGTTTGCAGGTACCCACGAGACTCTAATTTGTTTGTTACCTCCCATGTTTAAAGCTGAGTACACTTTAAGAGAGCTATACAGTATGCACTCTCCATAACCTTTACACCTGAGAAAGAGCTGCAGAATATTTTGGACAGATCAGAGAAATAACAGAGATCACACTGTAAAAAAACTTGTTTATTACCTAGGTTGAGTGAAACAAAATCACCCAATAAAATTGAAAACATCGAA
>JXPH01032164.1:0-10912 GCA_001014845.1 Mochlonyx cinctipes | reverse complement strand
TAATTGTCGTCAACCAAACAATTTTGAGCCCAAAGCCTTCTTTGGGCAAATGTAGATAAGAGTAATGAAAACAAGCCAAATATAGCTTACCTAAGACTTATAAACCGGAGCGACGGTAGGGGCGTAGGCCACCAAAAATCTCTTACGTTCTCCCACAGCATCCTGTATCAGCCGGAGGCGAATCTACGTCCCCCTCCAGCATATCATTCAGTTAGTCGGACACTCTGAATTTTTTTATGTTCAAATCTGGTCCGATAAGCTTAGTCTCAATAGATGGACACAACACAATAATCAAATCGTACTTGTAAACTACGCCCGATATAATATAACTCTTCAAACTAGAAAAGTTAAAGTCTAGAGTATTGTAATGGATCTGTTTATTTTACTTATTGTATATTTTATGTTGGGAACTAGACTTGGACAAAGATCATGCAAATTTTACAGAGGATCTGAAAACTGTTAACAGGTTTGTCCAAAAAAGTATGGTAATTGGAAGCAGCAGGAACGGATGATATAATGCCAGATTTGGCCGAAAGAACTTTTCTTGGATACTTACCACAAGATGTATGTTCCAAATTTTAGCGCATTTTGATCATTATAACTCAAGATTTCTGAAAAATGATTTTCCCATTAACGGGCTCGTTTTTACTTTTGTTGAAAAAAGCTCCCAAACAAAATTTCAGCCCAATTGGTTTAGAATTACGCGAGTTATCGAGCATACAGACAAATACACAGAAGGAAATTTTTAAAGTTTTTTTAGCAACTTTTTCCGAGAGAACAAAAGTTTTCAAGCCCTAATTGCTCCACCGCAAATACAAAAATTTATGGCGCAAAATTGAGTACAAATTAAACGGAAAAATAGTGATCCAGATAATTTTGAAATCAGAGGTCATTAAAATCGCCTGAAAATTTAATGATGTGACCAACCTAAAGGGTCGGGTAGAGATTTAGAAATATTCTGGTACCAAAAAACACTAGAAAGCCGCAAAATATAGGACTACTACTTTTCTCAGTAGAGCTAGTAATTTTCCTTATTAGAAAAAATTATGATCTAATTTTAATGGGTTGACCAGACTCTACCAAGTGCTTATCAAAAATTTAATGCTTAGCAATGTTTTTCGCGTATTAGGACTCCAAATTGGAATTAGTTTAAGATTTGATAATTGTTTTGTTTCCATCTACTTAGAATAAGCTTATCGGTTCATTTTTGAACACGAAAGAATTTTAGAGTATCCGACATACTAAGGAAGATGCTGGAGGGGGACGTAGAGTCAACCTCCAGCTGATACATGAAGATACTGTAAGGGGGAGCGTAAGCTATTTTTTATTTTGGATAAGCTATTTTAGCTGCCTCCACTCTGGCTTGTTTTGATTACCACATCAACAACATTTGTATGAGAGCCCATAGAAGGCTTTGGTCAAATGCGCTCAAAATATGTTGGTTGCCCAAAATTTTAGCCATTTTGTTTGATTACGCACAATTTATTTCGAATTTTGAAATCACACACATTTGCATGGGAGCTTTGATCAATTGTGCTCAAGATTATTACGCTAATAAATGCCCATGACCAAAATTTCAGTCATTTTCATTGCAAGAGGTCCAAAATGTAATTAAAAAATGAAATAGGTGATTTCAATTTCTTTACTTTACTTGGGGAAAAGTTAAAGTAAAAATAGCTATTTTAAGGTATCAATTTCAGAGTTTGTTCCTCTGTTGGTCCGTTTACAGGTCCCATCGAGGAATTTCTTAAAATTAATTTAAAAAAATTAAAGGTTTATATATAAGTAAGTATTTTATCAAAAGAAAATAAGTTCATCTCAACTTATTTTCGCCATACTTTGATTGAAACATAAAATTATATCTTAATTGTTGATTTTATCCATCAATTAAAACTAAAATTTTAGTCTTGTTCTCTCTTTTGATTTTAATTTCAATTTTAATTTTTAATTGAAACCGAAAAACCAACAAAACTGACTTTAATTTGATTAAAATTTACGATGGCTATTAACTACAGTAAGTATTAATCAAATGATTTGCAGATCGCCAATAAAATTGAAGAAGAAAATATATAATAAGACGTTTCAAAATATAAAATTTCTATTTCATTTTATTTCAACAATTTTCACTTTTTAAATGGGATTTTACTTTTACTCAAAAATGCACTTCAAACTTAATTTGCATGATCACACCTTCTTCTCCACTTAACAAAAACACGAATTTGATTTATAAGCTTGAACTTAGGGTCAATATAAATTTTATTTATTATCAAAAAAGAATTTGCTTCTTTCAAAAATGTTCCAAAACAGAATATTCCATCCAGCTAGGCGAAGGAAGTTCAAGGGAAGACCTCGGTAAAAGGATTTGTAGCCTTCGTGCTTGATCATGTATGTTATGCATTGGAAATAGTTGTCATATTGTCTTGTATACTGGTTAACAAATCGATTTTTAACTATATCGATTGGGTTTATTATCAATGCTGTAAGTGCTCCTGCTGTAAAAGCAGCTTTTGTCATGCAAATGGCACAAGGTTCCTGCTCCAACGATTCCATGATTAGGTTTTTGGAACTATCATATACTAAAACTTCTGTAACATTGACAATACTATTACGAGCCATCGTTGGAATTGTTCCTAACCACAACCCTTTGAAACCTTTTTTAGAATATATTGATGTTAAGCCATTCAATGGACTCCTGTAACGAGGATCGTTTAATGGTCGTGATTGTGTTCTTATCTTTACAATATCTATTGGTTGAAAAGCTACTGTTGCAATTCCTGCTGTCAAAATTGCGGTTACAAATTTTTCCTTTGCCCCAAACTTTTTTTCATTAGCTGCAAAATTAAGTCTCATGTGCTCGAAAAATCCCAGTCTCATTGTTGAGATTCCAACTTGCCTGATGAATCCTCCTGGTAGTCCTGTGTAAAATCCTCTTAATGATTCATTTTTCCAAATAATCTTCATTTTTTCGTAGCTCGTTGTCGGTTGTGAAATCCACGTTTTAATATTTCCATCTTTGCTTATTCCAAATCTTCGTTCTCTTTGCACTTGAAGTCTAACTTTAATTGTGTCTAATGGGTACGTTATAAAATCAGCAATGGCAGCTGAAGACCCAGCGCAGAGAAGAGTAACCCAAAGCTTCTGTTCCTTCTCTGACGCTACCTCGTTTATCAAACCTCGACATGAATCGTAAATTGTCATTTTGACGTTTGTTAAAAAAAAATCTAAGATTTCTCAGTTATTTCACAGTGAATGACCCCAAAAACTAAATCAATTAAAATGAAGAACATCCTCCGAAATGAAATGAAAACCTGTAATAAAATTATAATAATCTTCTTCATAATTTACCACTTTACCAGATATAATCTGCAGCTAAATGACCACCATAAAAGCGGATTAAAAACCGAAAAAATAAATGTAAGAAGAGCATGCTTAGAATTATTTCTGGATTCTGGACTGGATGTAAGAGATTATGACGAGCCACCCAAAAGAAATTGATTTTTGTTTTTGTTCTCTTTTTCTCTTCGAATCTAATTCTTAGTGTTAAAATGGTATTTAATTTTTTTTATCAATTTCGGTTAGTTTTAGATTAATATATTAAAAGTAATACTTTAAAGCAGGATGACCAGATAGACAAGGATTTTTTTTAATTTAGCTCGAAAGAAATGCAAAATTACCATTAAAGAAAATTTTGAAAAAGAAATGGGTTCGTCACTTAAATATCTGTTGTCTTTTGATTTTTAGGTCTAAAATAGACCAAAATGACAGATATTGTAAAGAACTATATTTAATACAGAATTTTAACAATTGCATCTAGATCTACAAAAAACCTGAAATTAAAACCAAAGACTTCAACATGTATAATCAAGCGACGAACCTTTTCCTATTTTTTTTAGTTTTCTCTCAAAACTCACCATAAATTTTTAATTTTCCGCAGCAAATTATAACGATTACGTAAAAGTAAGTAAAATTGTAATTTGAATTGAAAGCAAAATAATGAGCAAGTGTGTCTAATTCAATTGTTGCTACATCAAAAAAAATAATATGAAAGCTTACCTTTACAATAATATACTTTGCTGATCACTGAAAAGTGAAGAACGAGGAAAAAATGTCATCAATTCAATTGTATATTATTATGAAATGTTTATTAACAAAAAATCCAATTTATCATACATACTTTATTACACTAAATTGCGCTGATAATTCATTTTTCACGTCAAGGTACGGCTTGGAGTTGCAGGGAGAATATATGGCAATAAATTTCCAAGAACTTTCTCTCGAAAAATATAAATATCAATTTTTAATAACAATGTGTAAATAAATTATGAATTTTTCGTTGAAAAAGGTCACAACATTGTCCGTACGTGCTTGAAATGTATAACTTTTTAGCTTTTAATTCTTGATGCGCTTAGTTATGCATCATGCGGCGGAGATGGAGTTTTTGAGATTATGCTTTTGTGGCCATTTCAATTTTATTTAATGAGCTGTACTTTTTTGTGTACACGGAACTCAATGCATGTTTTTATTTTTCTCAAGGATGATTTATTTTTCTCAACTCCTTTTATTCAATAATCTACTTTCTCTGATCGGTTTTTGATCATACTTTATTGAGATAAGTAAAAGATGCTGGTATAAGATATGGTAAATTATGTTTTTTAGTAGTGAAAGTGATTTTATTTCCATAATTGTCATTGTACGTGACGCCTGGTGTTTTGTAGAAAATTTTAAAAAAAGTTTATTCCTGGTATTATTGCATTCTCAAGGACATGAGCCCTGTTGATGTGCTGTGGGCGATGAATGTCTGAATCTGAGGACGAGCGTTCCACACTCTTGGATTGGTCAATATCAGAAGGCGAGACATGAAGAAGAGTGACTTCTTACATAGGTGACACGATTTGGTGGTCTGACAAGACAGTCATTTGCTGACTTTCGCACATTCGGCAGCTTATATAGCAGAGTCCATTGGTATACCAGCGTTGTACTCATGGTAGGTACGAAAGACATGAAGCAAGTGACCCAGGCTGATAAATTCAAAGCATTGGCAACTGCTCTAGGCAGCGACAACAGGGTGAAATGAAAGAGGAAAGGGGCAAAAACTCAGAGATGAATTGAGACCAATATTGCATTTTCTAATAGTTGCTTGTATTTTTGTAATAGTCTCGAAATAAGTTCTAATTATTCAAACTTGATGACTGGTGAAAAGTTGAACTAAAGCTATGCTGATCACATACTTTATGATACATTTAATGTTCAAAAGTCTCTTAATCAGGATTGCGTTCCGTTTAACTGATTCCATGTAGTAACGTACATAATTATTTTAAGGCAGGTTTGTAAGGCAACTTTGGCAATTGCCTTAAAGGGAGGGTAATTACCCTAGTGTTCTGGTCGCATTCAGGAACTGTGGTGCAACCTGGCTATTTGAATGAAGTAGAGAGGACATATTATTGTTTAACGATCTGCCAACTAGATTGCTCCCAAAATCTTAATTCCCATCCAAATTCCCCACCTCTCCCCATTTACCTCAACAAGGTAGAATCAAGTTACAGATAATGCCAATGGGTGGCTTACAACAGAACTGGTCTCGAAAGAGAGATCGCCAAAAAGGGTGTAGTGGAGAAACTGACAGATGATGATGTGGATGTTTTGAGTTTTTTTTCCTCGAACAACGTCAGAAGACAGAGGACGTACGAAAAGAGGGCCTGAAGCGAATGTAGTTTTTGGCTGGAAAGAAAAAATAAAATACAGCCCTATAGCTACTCTATGCAAACTAGAAGGCTGTTTGGTAAGTTCTCTTCAATTTTTTTTAATTTCCTGGTTCGTGACCAAGCATTTTGTTAATTCTCTCCCAATACAGATTCGACGCGGACCCCCCGAAGTCTCGAACTCTTAGAGTAAGCCGGCAACTAGAAAGGCGGGAGGAAATACTGTAATGGGAGAGCTGAAAGACTATTCGCTCAGCACAGAAGTTACTGTGGTCTAATTAGGAATTAAATTATAATAAAGTGTGATTCTAACCTGAAAACGTCTCACTTCTTTTGTGCCAACCTAAGTCCAAGAAACCCCGTTACAGGTTTACCTAACAATATTTTTGCTTGGCAATGTTTGCATCACCGACCAAGAAACTCACATATGTACTCACTATGCTTTTCTCTTTATCTAAGACTTAAATCCAAGGGTAACTGATGATCTACAAGAAAAGAAGAAAATTGCACAACAATTGTCTAGAAAAATTTTTATATTATTTAATCATGGGTTTCGTCCATCTGCCCTATAAACAAACTTATTTTACTTTAAATTTTGTTTCAAATTTATGTCATCTTGATAGTAAAAATTAGTTCAACAAACAAATTAATCTAGAAACTAATAATTAACTGCAGGTGACTGAACTAAATCTCAATACAATAAATTGGCTTTTAAAATCTTTTGAAATTAAAATCTTTATAGGTGCCCAAAATCGTATTTGATTAGCGTATTAAAGCCGTAGAATATCAATTAATTAAAATCAAATAGACTTCGAAGCCCAAATACGAACGATTTCATGGCTAATTAATTCGATCGAAATGGAATCTGTGCGCAAAATTAATTTCTCTAAGAAAATAATGAAATCTCATTTATGATGATGATCGTCATAATATTCTTGAAATATTTTTCTTTGATCATATGCAAAAAATAATTATGTAATAAAAATGTTATTGGCAATATAAAAATGTTGATTTTGCGAAAAACTTTGTATATACAATGGTGGGTATTGTGTTGAAACTTCTACCGAATTAAAGTGTCACAATAAAATTAGTTTGCCCTCAAATTATATTTACTTTTTCGGTGGCGAATCATAATTTTATTGTGCTTGAGCAAAACAAAGAAATTGCATCAAGAAATATCATATTTAATTTGATCATTATCGTCGTATATATAGTTATCATGTAAAAGTCGTTAAATTATAATTAATAAAGCTATAAACGATCAATAAAACATGCATTTTTGATCGTGTAAAGTGGATGTTATCGGCGAGTTGTAATCAGGAGATCGTTGTTATTTGAGAAATAATTTTTGATCAATGTTAATGAGCTATTTCTTTTTATGCTTATACATCATCATGATCATGTTTTGTAATGAATTGAGAGAGATAGAGAGAAAAAAGGGTAAACCACAAGGAAGATTATTCGTTTTTCCTTGCTACAAGATCATTTTTGTAGGCACTTGATATTTATTAAAAATTAAAAATACATGGCGAGTATTTTTAAATTATCCAAAAAAATCTGGTACTTGGAAGGATGGAAGCATAACGGGTTGTATTAGCTTTAATTAGGAGCTCAGAAAATGTAAATTGGTGGAATTTGGGTTGGGGAAAAATTCGATTTGACAATTTCATTTATACATTTTTAAAATAGTTAAATTCATGATTTCAAATCAGTTAATTTCAGTAGGGAAGGAGGGGGCTAAATGCACTAATCAAAAACTTTGGGTCGATAATATTTCTAGACATCTTCATTTTCTGTAAGTTTGAGACCGATCCAAAAAAAATCAGGGAATAGAAGAAAAAATGTGTTTTCGACCCCCAAATGTAAATTTTGGCCGTTTGTCGGAATGCCATATGGCTGAAGGCCGTTTGTCGGAATGCCAAATGGCCGAACTGAATAAAGTTATTTGGACATTTGGCCGAATCATAAAAAAAATATTTGCGACGAAATAGAAAAAAATATTATCTTGCGTGGACAAAATAGAAAAACTTGCACACAAAAAGGTATTTGAAAAAATATGGCATTACGTTTGATTTTTAAATTATCGTCAAAAATGTGTAATTTATATCAGTTTTATCGATAAAATGACGAACTTTTGTAAGGGATCCCACAGAAGCCTTTGTCCGATTGGGCTAAAAATTGACAGACGTAAAACGAGTACCAATTAACAATTTTGGCCAAAATTTCAAAAGATTTTATTCATAAATGTCGGATTTAGAGTGATTTTCTTGATAAAATGACGAATTTTTGTATGGAAGCCAACAGAAGCCTTTTTCCAATTACGGTAAAAATTAATAGGGCAAAAAGTGGGTACCAATCAATAAGTTTGGACAAAATTTCAAAAGATATTATTCATAAATGTGTGTTTTATATCGGTATTATCGATATAATGACAAACTTTTGTATGAGAGCCCACAGAAGCCTTTGTCGGATTAGGCTCTTATATGAATGGATCCTTATCAAACGAATACTTCCAACAAAATTTCAGCTCGATCGGACAAACCATCTAGGAGTTTCCTTGAGACAAAAAACTGTCTACGGATCGTGGGATCGCGGGATCACCCAACCAGATAACAGACATCCGACCAATTTTGGTCGGAAATGATTCCTAGAGGTCCAAAACGTGTTTTAAAATTTATTTGGGCAATTTTCATTTTTGGACCAAACGCATGACTTTCACTTCTAGAAGTTCAAGTAAAAAAGAGTGCATTGTGTGCAATAATATTAATTTTAATGAATCGTAATCACTGAAAAAAATCTATGGATTTGATCCCTTTTGGTTCGGCCAAAGGGTCTTCTGCCATATGGACTTTGGCCATATGCCCAACACCGATTCACTTATACTTGATTGATAAACACTTCTTATAATTTCCTGGTGAGATCATAAAGTAGGATTAATGGCTATTGCCACGGGGAGGGATGAGGTTATCATCACAGGTTTGGAGTCCTTAGTATGGCTGGATTGTGCTTAACTCTCTACTAATTTCACTAGGTAGAAGAAGTGGAT
Source organism: Mochlonyx cinctipes (assembly GCA_001014845.1). Lineage (NCBI taxonomy): Eukaryota > Metazoa > Arthropoda > Insecta > Diptera > Chaoboridae > Mochlonyx > Mochlonyx cinctipes. Next base: position 2,167 of record JXPH01032164.1, on the reverse strand, counting down.
TATTAATAGGATCATAATAAAATATTGCAGATGGGAGTACAGATTTGTGGAACTACAGTTTATGGTGTGTTGAAACTGTTCCCTAAAGACCGAGAATCTCCTAAATTTACTGCAAGCATAAACTGTTCTGCTTTAAATAGATTGAACAGGAAAAAGAAAAGTTAAAAATGAGATTTTAAATCAGAATCTTTTTTTTAATGATGTGTAACGAAGACAAGACGTTTTCTTAATTATTAATGACGTGTAATAACACCATCTTCATCGCTATTCATTGATTAATATTAGTAATAGCCAGATGGTTTTTATAAATAGTTTATTTGGAAAGTGATTATCAAATGACTTCAACGATATTTTTAAACAACGAACCTTTAAACTTAAAACCCTAAATTATAACAAGAGGTTCGGAGCTTACTCTCTATACAAATCATTTTATTTTTTATAGAAAAAAGTAGCTACGCAACATTCTGCATTTGAAAAAACTAATAATCTAACTCTATCTCTATTAACCTATATAAAAGTTAATCTCGGATGTGTTTAATTTACAATTCGACCGCAATCCAATGAAGTTTTTATAGAATTTTATAATAACTTATTGACGGTAAATATACAAATAATACTCTGCCATTTCTTTAGATGAAGATGATTGTGATTAGGAGGAATGAAATAAAATAGTATAGTAAACCTCAAATAGTGTTAAGATTTTAATACGTTTCTAAATCATTTATCATTTTTAATAATAGTATTAAAAGTTTTCATCATTATTTTCATATGGAGAATTGGATTGTAGATCAAGATCGACAGATAATATTACGAATTCGTATAGAATATATACATTCATTTATTTATTGAGGTAGCTTTTTACAGTTGAAAACCAATTGATCTTCCTCAATTCATTCATCAATTTTATAGATAGACCTAAACCACAAAATGCATTCTCTGTTTGTTTATTTATTAAATAAGATAGAATATTATGTTTTTCTTCCCATCAAGTTTACTGCTACTGCCGTGTTCTAAATGGCTTGAAATTTATCAAAAAAATTACATACATTGATGTCATAATATTTTATTTTACATCCAAACTAATAACAATAATTGTAATTTTTAATGAAGATAATAGCTCGCCATTAATAACAAACAATGTATACGTGGTTGGAGAGGAGAGAAAAATAGCAAGACCAACTTGATGATGAGAAGAGAAGAAGAATATGTATGGTATGTAAATTATGCTTTTTTGTGTATCATAGTGTAATATCATATAATCATAACGGTTAAATTTAAATGTACTTTGTTTTATTTTGTTAATAATATTATAGTGGAAGAAAGCGATAGTGGATTTTATTTCACCTCAACAACAGCATACCTGTTTGGTGATCTTTATTCGTGTACATAGCTTGCATATTTCTATTGTGCAATAAACTGTTGGAATTTTTATGACGAATCTACAATTGTCTTGATCTTAAATTGATTAAAAATCACAAAATACCAGCAAATTTTAAAGTTTGGGCAGTTTCATCCAGAGAAAAGGAATTTTAAACGAAAAAAAAACAAAAGACTTTGGGTTGAATTGAACGACGAACCTCATTTAACTAACACATTGTAACCCTAAATGAACCTAGAAGCCCCTTTACTACAAAAGTGGCACTTATAAAGCCCACTGGAAGACCGGTGGAATTAATTTTCAGATTGTTTTCCTTAATTTTCGATAAAAATGAAAAATCATTTGACCATCTTTAAGTCTATTTTATTTTTGAAGCTAGTTTTGCCACGAAGTCACTAAGCTAGGCAGGGTGTATAGGGTAAGTTATTTAATTACTGGATTTATTGATTGATTTTATATTAACCAACTTTTTTTCTCTCATCATATCGATAGAAAGAAAAACAACAGGCCGATCCGGTTTCATGACTTTAACTTCAACCGTTTTTTCTATGCTTCCACTCCTACCTTCGCTCCGAATAATTGGGGGTGTCATTAGCGGGGAGAGGTACTGATAATTGATGACATCACTTCGTTTTATTATAAAAATTCATAATTTTTGATATAAAAATTTAAACTTTGTATGAGAGCCCACTGAAGCCTTTTTCCAATTGGGCTAAANTAGACATAAAATGGGTACCAATTATTAATCTTGGAAAAATTTTCATATAATAATATAATATAATAATAAGG
>JXPH01032157.1:0-10035 GCA_001014845.1 Mochlonyx cinctipes | reverse complement strand
CCAGTTAAAATGACAGAAAATTCCATTAAATTTACCGATTGATTCCGTAAACTTTACTGAATTAATTATTAATTTTTATTGATTTGTTCCATTAAAAATTGTAAAAAAAAATATTATGATCGATGGAAAAGTAAAGTGNTTATAGAAAAATTCAGTAAAAATTAAGGAATTAAGGAACAGAATCTTCTATCAATTTAAGTGTACGAGCCAGTTTTTTATCTTTGTTTTAGCCCAAATTAACTGAAAAATTCAGTTAAATTTAAGGGAAAAATCGGCAAATTGTATTAAAACATTCCGTAAATATAAATAAAAAATCAGTACTTAAATTTCCAAAGGACACCACCTTTGAAATTTATTTTTAAAAAGCTTATGTCTCAGATATGTTTATGGTACACATGGTTTATCGTCTCAGTCAGTGACCAAAATTTATGGGCCTGTTCTGCCGTCCTTTTTTCAGAGATCAGCTAATTTTACTAGCTTTTCTTTCAGTAAAAATTCTTTGGGATAAGTTGCGCCAAATGGTCTGCAACGTGAAAAAAATGTCTGTGTGTGTGTGTCTGTCGTCTGTCGTCGTGTGTCTGTGTCCTCATATAGCTAGAAAAGAAAAGCTATTGTATCAGTAAAAAATTGGTTTCTCGGGAAAAGTTGGTTTAAAGATCAATAAAGTACCTCGCAATAAACAGAAATAGTGCTGGTGATTTTGAGATTGACGGTAAAATGGTCGAATACGTCGAGAAATTTACTTATCTCGGCAGCAATATAACAACTAATGGCGACACTGACAAAGACGTTCAAAGCAACGTTAACACTGCGAGCGGAAGATTTTATGCGCTGAACAAATTCTGGAGCTTAGGCCTTATATTAAAAAACAGCAAGCTTCGACTATTTCAAAGTCTTGTATTATCCACACTGGTGTATGAGTCCGAGACTTGGAAAGTGACTGAATTAGTCAAAAATAAAATTTGTCTATCGATATCTGCGTCAAATGGTCTCGAACGATTACTAATATACTGAATTATGGAAGCAATTTGGTATGACCAGTATGGAGATAGGAATCAGGTGACGTGAACTCGGATGGATCGGCCACGTGCTACAAAAAGGTCCTAAAAGCTTTGAATTACTGCTCTCGGAAAGAACCAGATCCAGAAGCAGCCCACGTCAAACTTGGCGCTGATCCGTTAAGTCACTGCTGGATGTTTTCAACGATGAATGTGGTGACGTAATAGCAACCGTAAGGTATCAAACGAGATGGAATAACACTATTGTTCAGGTGCCAAAGGCTCTCAAGGAAGTAAGTTTTTGGCAGAAAACTTTTTAAAAAATCTGTAAAATAAATAACCGCTGTAAACCGGGTTTTAACCGGTTCTCTGGCTTTGGACTTGCTTAAGTATATTTATGATATGCACCATTAGATCTGTTGAGGCTCGTTAAAAAATTTACCAGTGTCGTCGCCGTCTTGGCGTTATAATCGAGTTTAAGAGTTCAAAATTTCCGGTAAAGTAAAGTTCACTGTTGTTACGTTTAAATTTTAAATGAGATTTGAGATGAGTAATTAGTAATTAGAGTTCGTATAAATTTATCAGCAAATCAGATAAAGTGTACTCTTATTTGAAAGTGAATTTACTTTTGTTTTTACTTTGTCAACTTTCCAAAATTTTGGCTTCATTGAACCGTAAAAAGGGTTTGTTGGTTTTAATAGTGTTTCATTGTGCAGATGAAGCACATCATCACTGATGCAGGCATCTTAAGCCGCAGTAAATCATAAGTCCTTGCTTGTTTGCGAATCGTTCTGCTCTAATCCAAGCATAACACTCGTAAACAATATCTAGTAACATGCAATGCTATGCTATGCTAATATAATAAAACACCAACTTTGGTTGTTGTAATATAAAATGTAATGTAAAAACACAATTAACAATATATACATTGGCCTACAAAATGAAAATGAGATAAATTAAAAATTGAAAGGTGAAAAAGCATTATTGTATATTGTAAGTACATATTTTAGGTAGGTATGTATACTTTTAATTTCTTTGTTCATAAAAACAACCGAAAATAAAAATATTTTTATAATGATAATGACTCATCATTAACAGATGCATCCTAATCTATCTTCCATCGCTCAATGCTCACACGATAATTTCTTTTTCCAATAGATAAGAAAAACTTTTACACGAAAAACAATGTCTGTATTTTTGTGCTATCTTCATCATAAACGAGATAAAAAAATTGTTCGAATTTAATGGAAATCGAATCAATGTACTTATTATAACCAGATGTTTTCAATGGTATGACCAGGCTTTTTGGTTTTCATATAAACAAATGGATGCCAAATCAAATCGAAACTACTAATGCCGAAGCGGGATACGAGGATTGCTACTTATACTTCTGGCCTAATAATAAAAACATAAATAAAGAGTTTTGCAATAAGAACATAACAATTTTGTATTTAAATAAAACAGAAAATAATTGAGATATCGAACTGAAATTTATTTCAGGTGCAGTACACATGTTGCACTTAAGAATGGAATTCAATCTCATTCACATGAACACCGTGACCACGTTTGAAGCGATCCGTTCCTTGGAGCCAATTTCCCATCGTTCATTAATACATATCGGCCGAAATGTTGGCAATTTTTAGTTCGATATTTTTCCTGAGCTCCGCTAATGTTGTTGACTTGTTGGCATAAACCAACGACTTAACGTAGACCCGTAAAAAGAGATCCAACGGCGTTAAAGCGTATGAGTGAGGTGGCCATTTGACCGGACCATTTCTCGAGTTTACACGATTGCCGAACTTCCTCTTCAATAGATTAATTGTTTGATCAGCTATGTGGCATGTGGCACCATCTTGTTGGAACGACAAATCACTGATGTCAAGTCCATCTAATTTTGGCCAAAATTAGTCTTCCAACATGACACGGATGCGAACTCCATCGACCGTATAACATGGCGATCATTCTCATCGACAAAAAATACGGTCCAATCACACCCCGGCATGAAATCTACACCACAAGATCACTTTTTGTGGATTCAATGGAGTCTTGTAGCACATGTGGGTTGTTTGCTGTCCCATAAGGCATATTTTGCTTGCTGACAAAGCCATTAAGAATTAAAGAAAAAAAAAATCGAAAATTTTTTGACCAAAAATTTCGAAAATGGTTTCTTCAAAAATTGGGGCAGAATTTTATTGATGGGGAGGACAGAGGGATGTCCAAAGAAAACTCCCAAATCAGTTTGAGGGCGGAACTCAGTGGAGCTTTTTTTTAATTTACCTTTTTCAAAAAAATGACGCTCCACATTTACAGCAAATCTTTAGTTCTTTTATGTTAATAGTGGCGCCATCTACGTTTTAGATATTTAATTTGATGCTGGTACTTCAATCTATCGATTCATAACCATAGTTGTGCAAAATTTGGTATTGGAGCCAAAATATTCGCTCTTAAAGTTGCGCAATTAGTCAAAAACTTTCAATCGCTTGTAGCGCCCTCCAGTGAAGTGGTAAAAAATTACTATGTTCTACAAGTTTATTGTTCTTTTAAAGTTCTACAACATTGTCGAAGAAATTGAAGCTCTAACATGCTCCTGTCAAAAGTTAGAATTGGCAGCGCCACCATGCGGCATGGTATGTAAAAACAAAAAGATGTAGTTAATGTAAAATTTAATATCCTAGATAACTCTACAACATCATTTTAATCTATATCTCAAGGTTTTAAAGTTATCGAATTAATACAGTAGAATTTAGATTCTGTCCCAATGTGCAAAGTTGGGGAACTAGAAAATGTGCTGCAACAATCGATGCACCTTTTAACAGCCATGGTGCTTAGAATATAATAAAATTAAAATTATTGTACACAAAGGGTGCATTGTGTGAATTAAAGAATGTTACTTTTGCGGTAATTAAACACCCCACATAATGCACCCTTTAGTCAAAGAATTTTGTTAATGATTGAGATAAAGTAAAAATGACTTATTGCACACAATTGAATAAGAATTTAGTTAAAGAAAGATCTTTTTGCCGATAATTAAAAAATCCCATATAATGCACCTTTTCTCAAAGACCTTTCTGTATGCTATTTTTTATACTTCGTCTAAGTGTCGCAAGATAATTTTTTTTCCTATTTCGGCAAAATGTCCCAAATATTTTCTTCATGATTCGGCCATATGTCCAAATAACTTTTTTCTGCTCGGCCAAGTGAGATTCAACCATATGACATTTCGCCAAATGGCGGATATGGTATTCGGCCAAGCGTACCTAAATCGCACCAGGAACCATTGTATTAGCAGCAATTATAGATAAGAACTGTTCTTGGGTACCTACCAAAAGCTTAAATTCAAATTTTTTAGATCATTCCCATTCTTAGAACCCTAGCCTAGATGCTTAGACATTCCTGGTGCATATGAGTTTCCAAACCACGAGGTCATAAGCTAAAACTTTATCTACAGATCAAGTCACAAGTGCAGTCAGTAGATGGAAACAAAACAATAAACAAGACATACTTGTAAGCTACACCCGATATTACATAACTCTTCAAACTAGAAAAGTTAAAGTCTAGAGTATTGTAATGGATCTGTTTTTCACGGTTTTTCACATTTTAGACCAAAAAGAGTAACTTTCCTAAGTTAGTAAGTTAAAGAAAAGCTAAAAATCATGTTGACCTACTTTTCAGACACTCAAAATTTCATAACAATATTTCGTATGATAATTTTTATTGGTTTTATTTGTCAACGTTTCGACGTGTTTTGTAACTTTTTCAGGGTATTAAAACGGAAGTAATTTCTGAGTTTTTATATTCTACTGTCCTGCAGAAACCAATGAAAAACATCGATTCGTCAACAACGTTTAAAGAGGCAATGATGATATTCCATCTGAGAGGTAGATGATAGGTAATTAGGAATAACAATGACAAATTGTCAATTTGGTTCTTACCACGGCAGCAAAAAAATTGTCATCTGTGTTTTTTAAACAACGAGGAATCATTAAAACCCTAGAAGAACACTTGTGAAACTTAGTTTTAGAGAATTGTCACTAGTATTTGAGAACTTATAGTGGATTCCAAATTAGTGCAACTAGAAAATTGTCGATTCAGACCGAACATTTACGAAGTGTGATATTTTGGTAAGATCAGTTCAGCAATTAGTTTAAAAAGATCCTGACATACCGTTTGGGGCAATGTGTAACGAGATTTCTTTAGAGAAAGTGTAGGCATATAAAATCCTTTCCTTTCTTCTGTCAATAATTAGTGGGGCTAAGGAAACAGTGCCCTCATGGATGAAACCAGACTTACTTAAGGCCTATGGCTCCTTGTAGAACACAGCCTTTTAATAGTGTTTTTCTATCTCATTCGATTCCAAGCGGTTTCTATTATTGCACTCCATTCATCTTGCCTACATCCAATTCTGACTTAACGGAATGGCCAATGACACCAAGTTTGGCGCCTGGATTGAGTTTCTTTCCAAAGGCAGAACTCCAAAACTTCTTTTGCTACTGATCCAGGTTCCGCTGGACCTCGTTGTAGCACATGGGCACTATTCAAGTTTTCGTCGCCTGATTTCTATCTCCATACTAGTCATACCACATTGCTGCCATAATTTGAAGATAGTAATCCCTTGAAGCCATCTTATCCGAATGATTTATGGATTACTCATCTCTGTATTTTGGTTAATTATCGGAAAAGTATTGCTTTTTGCAAATATGTAGAAGTTGCAAAATGAAACACACCCCCAAATATATTCTCCGGTAACTTGGTCAGTTTTTATCGGACAGACTTGACAATGGGATCAAGCGTGTCTAAAAATTAATAAGGAGCACAACCATATTGTTTGTTTTTCCAAAAAAAACTTTGCTTTCAGTTATTTGCAAATATCTCGAAAGTTTGCCAATCCCCGATTTTCAAAATGCCTTTTTTGGAATTTTCATGTCATTCCAATTGCGATTTCATCGTCCGTTTTTCTGGACAATTTTTTAGACGAAATTGTTCAATGGAGAACCGTGGGTACCTGATTCCGCTTATATTTTGTTAATAATAGTTTCAAAGTGAAAGACAGAAACCATGGATATATCGATTCAATTTTAATGTTTGTTTATGTAAGGTAGACGGCACTCGTCATGTGTTAGCATTTATTTTTTTAACGTGATTCATGACGGAATTTCGTTTTATTTAAAAAAAAGGAAATTTTGTACATCGCACCTTAATTTGTGTAAGTGAGATCATAAGTTACTTTTAACCTCGGTCGAACTTTGAAATTTAATATTTATAAAGCACCCGCATAAATATATATTTTATGAAAGGTATTTACAAAGATCGAGGAAATTCCTGAGTGCGGTTTTGATATAATTTATTATCTAAATCCTGAAATCTGTAGCAATATCTTAAATGAAAAATCACACCCTACATTTGCAATTTCAGCTTACAATTTACAGGTCAAACAAAGAAATTAAATGGTATCGCAAAAATAATAATAATAATAAAAAGAATGGATCCAGTCCACCTCAAAACAACACAACAACTCCATATAAAACTGCCTCCAATTGAAATGCTAAAAAACTACAATTAATGCAAGTAAACGACTCAATATCCGGCTAAAAACACCACACAAAAACGAGTTTTTATTATTTTCCTCTCGCTGCTGCTGTCTGACTCAATAGGTACTTGAATTGAATTGAATTGAATTGAATTCAAATAAATGCAATGACGCCGTCAAGCAAGTTTTTTGTATAAAATTTGGGACAGAATTTCTTTGAGGTTAAATAAACTATAAAAGTTTTAACACCCAGTTCAAAGTAAAAGAACCTGGCCATTCCGGCACAAAGACTTTAATATTTAAAGTTTTTTTCCACGCCACCCTTTGGTCTGATTTGAAGCTCTCAAATTCAGTGGGCTGAATAATATTGATAAAATTATTCAGCCCCCTGAATTTAAGAGCTTCAATTCGAGCCAAAGTACTACCACACTAGAAAATGTGCTGCAACAATCGATGCATCTTTTAACAGCCATGTTAATCACTAAACAAATTCTCAGAAAAGGGTACATTATGAGGGGGTTTTTAATTATCGGAAAAAAAACTTTCTTTACCTAAAACTTATAAGAAAAAAAGGTGCATTGTGTGCAATAATGTTAATTTCACTGCACCGTAATCACTTAAAAATTCTTTGAGGGTGCATTATGTGGGGTATTCTAATTAAAAATAAGTTATAAATTTAATTTTTTTTATTAAGGCCAAATGTCCCAAAATTGGCCTTCAGCTGTTTCCCCCAACCCATCTGGTGTATCCAAATACCAGACTTTCAGAGTCCCAACCTCCTGGTGCATCCAAATACCATACTTTCTTGAATAACTCTGAAGATACTCATCATACCTTCTTATAAATTGGCGCACATAATAATCGAGTTCCCATGATTAAAAGCTCTGGAAATAAAATAAAAAGCTATAATCCACTTTCTTTCCACTTCTCACGTTTTCATTTCTACAGAAGTTCACTAGTGCGATAGCGTTCATTAACGTTATCTCCCAAAAGAACTAAATTTTCTTCTCTATAGATATGTGGAGTGGAGGTAGAAGAAAATTTTGAGGATTAATGAGTCATCTAGAAAAGTACGACTTCAATTGAATATGTCGATATCGGGATTGAAAAATCGATTTAATAATAATAGTCATTATCATTATCTCTTTTGATGCATTAATTTAATATTTCACATGTGTTTATTCAGCGGTGGATATTGATTGATGATGATGGCGTGTTGCTGCATTTAATTTTTACTCTTCGTGTGTTGATGGCACATGACTGACGACTCTACTCCGGTCGATATGCCGTAGGTACCTATAGTTTGTAATGAGAAGACTTATAAACAAAATAGTTGTAATCCTGTTAATGCATTGTTTGAAGAATTTATTATATTGAGAAGGATTTAGGATTTGCACTGTTCAACAAAATTCAAGGTGGAAATAGGTTAAATTTTAAATATAAAATTATATAGTTGAGCATTAGGTATTGACGAAAGCTTCTAATTCTAATCGATTTATGGAATGTTGTCTTAAATAGAAACAGGGTTCATGAATTCATGGAATGTTTCCAAAAATAGTTTCATAAATTTTAGTTAATAAATTCAATAATGGGAAAGTAAAACTATAAATGGATAGGTGGTTGAAAGCATACAACTGTCAGTTTCTGTAAATTTTAAAATTACCAAACTCCTATAAACATATTTACTTAATATGTCTTCTGTCACTCCCACTTGTACGAAATGGAAACCCCCTACAAAAATATTTAAAATACATCATCGTTAAAATAAAATATAATGTCCGATAATTTATTCCATACGCTATCATGTCATGCCAAATTGTGGATTTGGAATGATATTCTAATAATTTCAAAAAATAACAGTCTGTGTGGATGTGGACGAATAAGAAACGTTCATTGAGGTCTCTGTAATCAAAATAATATTTGAATCGAATATTTATTAGAGGTTAATAGTACATTTTATTGTATATTACTAAAATGTCATGGCCCTTATCACAAGCAATAACAATCTTTCACATAGTGTCCTTGGACCCCTGATATCAACTAACAGTGTAGGTCCACTAATACCTAGAAAGTTCTTTGAAGTATGAGGACTCACCTGGTCCCAATAGTGTAGTATATGCCTTATTATTATATTATTACTAGCTAATGACCCGTCAAGTTTTGACGGTCAAATTGACTTTAATTCAAATCTTTACAATTTATAATATATATTTTTAACACCTTGTGCATATATTTGTACCGAATATAGTAGAGAAAATCCGACCATTAGGCCAACGTAAATAAAGACAAACGTATATCAGGTCAAACGTACATCAGGCCAAACGTTTGGACAACAATACATTAGGCGAACATTTATAAAAAATAAGAGATGAGATAAATAAGAGATAAATACTATTGACCGGCTGTGCCCCACAAGGGACCATAGGCCTTAAGTAAGTAAGTAAGAGATGAGATGGGTTCTGTCGCTATCAATTCGACAATGTCCAGGCTAGAGCTACCAACGTGTTCCCTGGTCATATTTGCCCAAACCAGGAATGTTCAGGCTATGCCTACCACTGTGTTCTCGAGTCACTTGCAAACTCAGCAATGTCCGGATCACGACTGCTCATTTTTAATTTTTTGCTACTCATATCTTAATTTTGGCTGATCAATATAATGTGTGGCTGCTCAAAAGTAAATTGCTCACTTCTAAATTTTTCACTGACCACTTTTAAATTTTGGCCGCTCACAATTTTGAGAGCCTTAATATTATCACTATAGTAAGATCGAAATGATAACATAACAGTAAAGAAAATGGTACAGTTATTTTTTTCGATGCGTCTGAAGCTGTTGGTCTAAAGTACAGTGTTGGCCTAACTTTGCCCTAATGTACTTTTGGCCTAATGCACTGTTGGTCTTATGCACTGTTAGCCTAATGCACTATACGGTTACCCAAATATACGTTTGGCTTAATGTACTGTTGGCCTGATGTACGTTGGTCTAATGACCCAGACCCATAATAGAAAATGATACGAAAAGAATCTAGTACATAAATGTTATTTAAATGTTAATTTTTCGAGTCCTTGAACATCCTGGCTATCCTGCCTGATGTNTTCGAATCCTTAAATATACTGGCCTTACGAATGATTTTTTTTAAATTTGATGCAATTCGGCAAATTTTAATACTTTGGGCAGCCCAATCGGACTATTATTCACAAAGTTATTCTGGTTCAAAGACCACTACTTACGTAAAAAGATTTTTGTAGGTTTTTTGAATATAACTTGGTAATCCTGAAAAGATATCACCATAATTCTAGTACCAAAATGATAAACAAAAAACTGGCGCACATTTTAATAGATAAATTAATTTTATTGGACCATTATTTACTAAGTTCTTGCCAAAAATACATAGAAATTAGGAAATATGAAGATCTTTTTAGCCGTTTAAGATCCTTGGTCCCAAACATATATTTTTTTTGAAAATTTTACGGAATTTCACAAATTTTGAGTCCTTGAACGATACCATCTGTC
>JXPH01032083.1:1420-11972 GCA_001014845.1 Mochlonyx cinctipes | reverse complement strand
AATTTCCAGCGTGGAAAATGTACAAGCTTTTTCTTGTCGTTTCGCAACCGAACTGACATTTAAAATTGACGCCGCTTTTTCTCTCTTTTCCTGAACAATTTCCGATTTCAATCGATGGTGCCTTTAACGCAAAGACGTGACCTGAATTTTGAATTGGTGACTTTCATAATTAACCGGATTTACCTGGAACGATCGGCCCTGACAACTTTCGATTTCCACGCCAACACCTACCATTGACTTATTTGTATAACTGGATAACTTGTTAAATGTGAATTATGTATATAAAAAGCATGTAATAATAAAGTTTTAAGAAATACTCCCTGGCTTGAATAAGTATAGCGGGCTCATTTCGCCACATTATTCTCTCTTCTTTTTTTTAGAATTTGCTGTCAATTGGAAAGAAATCTCAACCAAAAAAATAAATCTATTTTTGTTGAAATTCCTCTTCAACTTGCTGATTCTGCTCTAAAACTTCACTAAACACACGCGGCTACTATGCATTTGCAAATTAACATAATCTTTACTACAAATTGTAGCATCTATCACTATTTAACCCTATGGGAACCCCCACTAGTTCAAAATGTACTTTGAATGTACTGCCTTAATTTTTTGTTACTCAAGCCCTATCGAGCCTATAGCACCTATACTTATAGCCACTTCCCAGGAAAAGTCACAGCATTCCTAAACATATTATTTTGCAATATTTTATGATGCCAAATCGCCTTGAAAAAAAATGTACTTGCCCTTCTGGGGAAGTAAACGTGTTTTTTTTCAAGGCAGTAAAATTAAAATACATTTTCAGTATATCACTATATGAAAGTTTGGGTACCAGCGCCCAAAATTAGGTTACCAGGGTCATTGACGTCCTAATTTTGAGTATGTTAAGTTTTTGCCAAAACGATTAGATTAATTGAATATATCAAAAAGATGGTCGAATAATTGGCAGAAATCAGCAGTTGCTAGGGCTTCAGCTTCTAATACATTATTTTCGATGTTAGTCCTCATTCCGGTTGCGATGGACCAACTCAGTGCTTGAGTGGCCAGATATACACCCATGTTTGCATATGGTTTTATATGAGTTTTTTTGCGGCTCTCTGATTTCACATCTTGGTAATAAAATTTTCGCATATACTCCCATGAGCAAAGTACACCATCGAAAATAGCGTTGTGTTTCATTAAATTATTTCTTATTGATTTAATGAGATATGGATCTTTGCTAAAACTATAAATTCTCTGAATGTTTATTTTAAAATAAGGCTTATCGTTCTTAACGCCTAATAATTTCAACATTAGCATGTTATTTGAATCTTAGTCATTTACTATCTAATATATTTCTAATTTTCCCCCCTTAATTTGCTTGAATGAATAAGCGTTAAGATTTTGTATTTGAAGAAATAGATATGTTTTAAATGAATGTTATGAAGTTGATGAAGCAGTAGGTGTAACAATCTAAACCACTATTCCGCATTTCATCTCTAGTGATGAGTTCGCGTTGGTGAGTAGCCGTATTTTGCCTTCCACGCTTGAGTGCCTATGATATCTTCGTCTTTTCGAACAGACACAGTTTGCTTTTCTAGCGTTCCGTCTGGTTTGCGTTTCCATATATTAACTCCTCTATCTGACTTTACCACTATGTCATTATTCAATTGATTGTGCAATGTTAATAGTTGTGATATTCTAAGTCTATTTTCTGGTGTTATATATGCGCGCCGGACAGGTACTAAAGCCTGATCTGCTGTCGAATAACTAAAAGGTTGATACTTAGTCAACCAGTTTATCGGTGGACACATTTTATGGAATGTGACATTGGCTACGCAGACGACGGTATTGCAATGTCTGCAATAACTTTCGTTCCTGTCTTTCCTTGGTGCGAACACTAGGGACCATTGGTCCAAGAGCTGCCTCAGCACACGCTGATGCCAGCACCTTTTCTGGATCTTCGGTAAGTAATTTTAACGTCTCGTCCGTGAGTTTTGCACATAAGTCTAACTTAACCTGAGCTCTTGTGACGTGTGACTTCGAGAACATCATCTCGATTAACAAAGCTACAGATCGAGAATCCAATCGCAAAATTCTATTAATAGGTATTACGATTTTTGGTTTCCGAAAAGCAGTGTCGTCTCTCGTTTTTAGATGAGCCCACAGTCCGTCTGTTGAGTGCTCTGGCAGTATTTTTCCCATTGTGCATTGTTCTGCAAATTCTTGCAGTTTACACTTAAGCAACTGCTCAAAGGCGAGGCTGCTAAGCATAATATTCCTAATAGGGCATTATTGGTCCTTTGTTGACGTGTTAAATGATTTAACGATTCATCAACGGCCGCAGAGATTTCGCCCATTTTAGGAATTATCGATTTATCGAAATTTGATAAATCTTGTAGTTTGGCTTTTAAGTAATTACGGTACCGCTCCAACCCTTGATGCCAAATATTAGCTTTCTTGTGTTTGGGGAGCACTACTTTGTAATTTTTACCTAACAGCTCAAAATTTTCTATCTGTTTTACATCTTCCATGTCATAAAAAAAGGATTCCTCCTCCGCTTCAATTTCGGATGTGACGAATAGAATTTTCTTTTTCGCGATGTTCGATGCGATCGCTTCATCCTCAAAGAGTCTGGATGTTGCGGTTTTGCATGCGTTCACGCGTTCATATAATGATAAATACAACTGGCGATAAGCCTGCTCGTCATCGACTGGAATTTCTTCTACTATTGTCGTTTCGCCGAACAAACTGTCCAATAAGTCTGCCATCGCTTAAATCACATATGATTTGTTTGTTTTTAAATTGGTTTATATAAAACTTTAATTTAAAATGATTCAAATTGTATGTTTCAACTTTAATTCAAACCTTTTTGGATTTTATTTCTATACCAGAACCAGTTTCAAATCTATCACTTTTGGTATTAGTCCAGTTACTTGAACTTGTTTGATGATATCTTCCAAAATATTTTTGATGCTCTCCAGGAACTGCGTTGTGTGTGAAATAATATCCACTAACCTGTTTGTAGTTGTGTTTCATTCCTTTCGCCATAATAGCTAAGATGAACCCGTTTTCAATTAGAGCTTCTTGATCTGAAAGAAGGGTTGTCATCCATCAAAATAATCCGGTTTAGCATTAGCACGGTATGTCATAAACTCTTTTTTATAGATATTTCGTCTACTACTATACACTGACAACTTTTTTGCTAATACTCATGTCTATAGTTTTAAGCTTCAACACTTAAGATTTTCCTGGCTTCATGCCCAATTTACTCAACCATAATTTTTTAACAAGCCATGTGTGCCAACTGTCGGCAGGGTTGATTTCGACTACTCTAGTGCGTGACATTATTAAACAAAGTGATTCGCAGGAAAAGATTGCCACTGCGACCCCAAGAGACTCCTTGTGGCAGGCGTCCAATTATTTTTTCCTCACATGAACTCAAGAATTCTAGACGTTCGTGATACTTAGAAGCCGTAAAACCCTGATGTCCCAAGACCAAGGAACTGTTCTTGCGCCCTTACCCAAAGCGTAAGTTCCAAATTTGAGCTCATTCTGTAGGTTCCCCGACCATTTAAGCCCCCAATTTTGCCCATATTAATCAACTCGTCCTTTTAGGAAGTGTTGCTGTCTTCCTTCCCATGCTCAACGTCTGATGCAAATGACACCATACCCAAAATATCCTATTCTTCTTCAACATACGGCACTTCCTTTCCATGCTTATAATCTTGTTCTAACTCTTCAATTGCATAGTGCACATTTTCGAAACAACCTTCTCCTTAACCAACAATTATTTCCTGTAGCTGTTCCTCATCATACACCAGAAGCTCTGTAATTATTTAATCTTCATAATCCCCTTGTGTTTCTTCAAAAATTGTTTCCGTTTGATTGACGGGCAATAATGAAAGCATTTGCTTTTGCTCAATGCTGCTAAATCCAGTGAATATCTTAATAGCTTATTATTGTAATGAAATTGAAATGTACAAACTTTACATGAACAATTATTTATAAAAACCCTGAAGAAGTTAATATATTTAACAAAACGTCGGTAATATAAAATAAAATTGTTCGCAAGATTATTGAGACTGAAAAGCCGTTTTTGATTGTCCTCAACCGCCAATCTCAACCAAAAGTATCATATTTAAATGCGTTTATTTAGCTATTAATTTCTCTTAAATTTAGCAGCCAAAATTTTGAAAGCCTTTTCCTCCGCCATCTGCTGTTTCTTTTTGGAAGGGTGAGACCGCCTGTCATCACGGCGTCGACTCCCCTAACGATTCCCTTGGCGGTCTCCTCTGTCTCCAAATGTTTCCGATGTTCCGGGGTAGAGATATGTACTCTGTATGTCTCTTCGGTTCTTTTTTACTGCATCCCAGGCGGTGTCGCAAGCAGCTATCGCGTCTGCTTTGGCTTCTGTATTTCTTAAAACTCTTTCTAATTCGTTAAATTCTTTCTCGATTGCTATTTTTAATTACATAAATATTGCTTTCCTTTCATCCACTTCACATTTCAACTTATTGGTATAGAAATTTTACATTTATTTTTATTTTTTAAACATTTGTGTGCATGTGTAATCTAGCGCGCGATCCAGAGACGATGAAATACGTACTCGCTGCGATATCGACATGAAAACACTCTTTTTGAAGGGCAAATAAGGGCACTATACCTAAAATAAAACAATAATAATCATAGGCATACCTTTTTTTTGTTGATCTTATTTTTCAATTACCTCCTTTGCCAACGATCCAATGAGCTGAGGCGTGAGCAAATGCAATAAAGGCGCTTCCGTCTCTTATATGAAAATTAGAAGGCACTTCCGTCCGTTCTATGCTGGAAAACTGCAGCGACGATTGTAAGCTGCCAAAACAATACCCAAACACACCAGAATCCGCGATATAATCTGACTTCGTCGGGATAGTTGTGGAAAGAGTAGGAATTATCAATCACAGACCGCATGCAAACTTTTCTTACCTTCCACAATCCAACATGCATGGGTGCTGTTGAAATTTCCATAATCATTATGCCGGTCCTGCCCATCTTAAACACTGTCAATTACCTTTCTTTTCACTCCGCCTTTTCCACACAAATGAACGGCAACACACTCTTTTCCCGTAATTTTCTTGGGACTTCTTTCATCCCGCTCCTTTATGTAACAAGTAGCCTCAACATGGCCCGTTCTGTTGCAATAGCTACATTTCAGAGAGGCTTTTGTTGGCTCTGCTCGCAAATTTCCTACATTCTGTCTACCAGCAGTGGTAGGCTGATTATTTCTACGAGAACCCCAACTGTCCTCTTTTTAACAGGGGCATGGTCGGAGCAAACTTTAGAAATTTTTAATTCGCTGAAATCGTCCAGTGCACTGTCCAGGTCTCCACTGGCCAGTTCTGCACTTTTTCTGCACTGTTTTTGTGCACTGCACTTTTTCTGCCAGTTCTGCACTGAAAATTTTAATCTCCTTGGTATTTTAGCTACTTCCCTTGTCATTGGCCGATCTGCCGAAGGGGTACTAAATTCTTCGTCTGATTGCTCTACCGTTTTATTTCTTAATAGGTATTTCGACACAAACCTTTGTTTTTTCGCCCTCCCCCGGCTTATTATACTGGAGAATGATCGTAACTATTTTGTAAATAATTACCAGAGGAAAAATAAAAATAAATATTATTTCCCAACAGTTTTCTAAAGTCACCCTTTCGCGAAAAACAAAAATAACTTACGTAAGACACCAAAAATAAAACAGAAAATCAAAAACAAAAAATTACTATACGATAGGCACTCCACACCAAAAAATAAAATTTCAAAAATTCGTAAAACACTGAAAAATAAATTTCCCAAAAATTCATTAAACACTGAAAAACAAACTTTCCAAAAATCCGTTACGCAACCATATGTCGTATCGTATGTTTTCTATGTCGCCCTCTGTTAATTCGTATGAGCAGGGTCCCGACACTACGTGGACCGTCGTTCCAGGGCCTTGACTTAACTCGACGGGATACACGTTGTAGCACTCTTCGTCGTCATCATCATCATCGTTAACCTCACATCGTCGTCGTCGTCGTTGCTACCTTTAACTTCGTGATTCCCGCCCGTGACAATTATCACATCATCATCATCAGCATCGTTGGCGTTGTCACCGTTCTCGTCGCTGATAATTATCACGACGTTGTCAGCGGGGATCACAGCCGCCTCCACAGGCGCTGCTGCTGCTCCGGCTACCGATGCAGAATCTACTACTACCCGTGCCGCTGTTGTTGTCGCTGCTGTTGCTGTATCTGCCGGTGTCGAAGCCAAAAAGCTGCAGATTGATGAAGCTTGCATTGCCGTAGCCCAGTGACCAAGCATTGTCTCATAGCCGCCCTCGAATGCCGCAACCGCAGTGCAGCAATGTCGGTGAGTTCGGTCATTAATTCATCATCATCGACTTCGCCAGCCATGGGCATCTCTGCATTGGCGACCACTGCCGCTGCTATTGTTGTTGCTGCAGACGTTAACGTTGCCACAGCCACGAATGATGCAGGCACCGGGGCTGCTGCTGCCACGGCAGTCCTTGCGGTGAGCTCAGTCATTTCCTCATCACCATCATCATCATTTCCCGCAACCCCAAATGCTACCGCAGTAGGCTCTGTAGTAGTAGGAATTTCGGTCATTAACTCATCATCATCAGCTACCGAAATCTCTGCGTCGACGACCACTGCCGCTGCTGCCGTCGTTGTTGTTGTTGTTATTGATGTAGACGTCGCCGCCGCCACGATTGACACCGGTGGTTCAACAGCGGCAACGAGGTCAACATCATCATTATCGCTGCCGCGCAACACCCCTACTAAAACATGTAATAAATTTTTAATTAAAGTGCTTTTCTGACCTTTATTAGCTGTCCACTAATATCTGGTTATCTCCTTGATCTGTTGTTCTTCTTTGCTGATTGGTTGAAAATTTGTCCAAAGTTTATTTCGCTGATCCTCAATCTTTTTCCCAAAGTTGCTGCACAGCACCAAACTTGTCCAAAGTTTGGTTTTTTGCTGGTCGCGGCACCAAACTTGTCGTGTGCGGCTTTATGAGATGTTGCGGGCGGTTCGTCTCGCACCCGATCAGTCGTCCAATTTTCTTGAATTAATTAGCTCACTTTAAGGACGTTGACTAGAGTGTGGTCGGCACTGGTATTATTCAATGATAAACACTAACTCTCAGTTTTGCTCTCGAATTTATTATTATTCTTATTTTCACAAACTTTTTACCCTTTATAAATCTTAAGTTAATTTTTTCAAACTTTTCACCTTAAAAAGTTAATTTTCTACAAATTTGGAAGAATTATTCCAAGTCACGTCTTTGCTATTCTCTTAACCATAACCAGGCTTAACTTGTCCCGGATCTTAATTTAGACTTTTACTTGAAACTGCTGGAACGAATCTGAACTGCAAACGTTCCTGACATAAAATTTTTAGGGAATTCTCCCACTACCGAATCGATCCAAACACGCGCTTAATCCGCTTGATCACTCCCTTGGAAGAAGAGGTGAGAAAAAATCTACTTCTACCCTTTGGATTAACAGTGTATTCCACTGTTCCTTTCCATTCCCGTTCGCCCTTTTCCCACGCAATAAATAATTTCATGGCTGTTTTAAAGTCGATTTTATCACCCAAGTTTACCAAGAATTTTGATTATGCACACGTGTGACTATTCGTTCTAAGCGTCACCAAGCCATTTTAAGCTTGGGTTTTAGAAGCCAATCTTAATCCAGAGGTTTTCTTAGGCAAACATGACGTAGCCTTTCGGGACACGACAATAAGTTATGGATACTGCGACATCTTTAATAAATCCGAATTTTTGGATGATTAAAGGATTTTTATCAGAACTTTTAGGTTTAGATTCTTGTGTTGATTGTTTGACTTTACCTTGATTTTCTGGTACGACAGATTTGAGGTCTGCCTTTTTGGAAGTTTTTTGGGGCACTCGGGAAAGTTCTGATGAAAGCTTCAATTCTTTCATTTCCATAATCATCTTGTGTTGTTCCTCTGCTAGCATCCTTTGATTTTTTATCGCTTTGGAGACTGCGTCTGATGCTAAACATGATGATTGCTGTAGTTTCATCAGCTGAAAGCTTAATTCTTGTCACTTCGTGAGAAAATGGGCGATGATATGATCTATCTCCTTTCGTTGAGACCAGCTCGATCGAGCCAAGCAGTGATCAAATATGGAGCTGTAAAACTTTAGCTTCATTCTAACCTATAATAATCCTGTGCTGTTCCTCTGGCAGCATCCTTTGATTTTTTACCGCTTTCGAGACGGCATCTGATGCTGAACATGATGTTTACTGTATTTTCATCAGTTGAAAGCTTAATTCTTCCCAGTTCATGAGAAAAATGGGCGACGATATGATCTATCTCCTTTCGTTGAGACCAGCTCGATTGAGCCAAGCAATGGCTGGTTATTGGGACGTTTCTCTTTTTGGCTCAGTACTAGCGCACTATGGTCCAGATAGTGGTATATGCAACAGCTTTAACTTACCTTACTATTTATAAAACTCCTGATACTGGAAGTGCTCCAGCTTGACTCTTAATATTGTTTAGGGTTCGACCAGTTTTTGTCGTCAGCGAGTGAGATGAATAAGATACATTCAAAACTCAGAATCATCGTTAAATTATTCTATTTTTTTGTAGTTCATTATTTTCTCAAATTCAACACTATAGACTACGGTGGAGCAAAAACATACCCCCCCAAAAAGTTGCCATTTGGTCCAAGGATCATCCTTGATTTTTTGAATTGACCGTTATGCATCGCCGGCCATTTTAATCTTGTACTTTTTACCAAAAATAACGGTCTTTTGAAGCTAGACTAGCTCCTGTTGGTCCGATCNACCCCCCCAAAAAGTTGCCATTTAGTCCAAGGATCATCCTTTATTTTTTCTGATTTTTTGAATTGGCCGTTATGCAGCGTCGGCCGTTTTGATTTCGTACTTTTCATCTACTAAATTAACGGTCTTCTTAAGCTACACTAGCCCCTGTTGGTCGTCTTGAAATGTTCTAACAATTTGTGGACATTTTATTTTCAAAGATTTGGAGCCTTCATTGACTCATATCGGACCATTGGTTCTAGAGATATTTCAAAAAGACCGTTAGGTTCTCCGAATATTTTTTACGAAAACTCGGAAATCTGGTATCTAGGAGCTTGGGATGCTGAATCCAAATATAACATCATCGGAAAAAAAAATTGGTTCATCGGTTCCAATGGGTCCGTTTTTAAGGGCTCAGGAGTGCCCCATAGCAGCAAAATTTATTTCTTTAGTCTTTTCATGTTAAATACATAATAAGAAACCACTGGAATTTTACTTTTTGGAAATCGGATGAAAATTGGTGAAATTAGAGCAAATACCAAAATTCGACCCCTTGAGGGGTTTTCACACGTTCCAATTATTATAAATAATGGCAACTTTTTGGGGGGGTATGTTTTTGTAGAACATATCAAGATGATCGGACCAACAGGAGCTAGTGCAGCTTGAAAAGACAGTTATTTTTGGTAAAAAGTACAAAATTAAAATGGCCGGCGATGCATAACGGTCAATTCAAAAAAAGTATATCCTGCAACATAAGGTTCCAGATCGTTTTGATTTATCGTAAACACATTTCGATTAACGTGTGTCGTTGTTACGCAACACCACTTATTCTGCAAATTTTTGATCTATTGCTAGCTTTTTAAAATTTAGTTACTGATTTTATTTTTCAACTCGCTCTTCTCTTCGTCGCATTCATTTGCAATATGTTCCAAATCAGTTTTAGTGGAGGTAATAAGACCATCTATTTTGGACAGCAGCAAACTTTCACTTTGCAGTGCTTTAGATAAGTTAGAAATGATTTGGAATGCCTAAATCATTATCATGAATAATGTGATAAAATTTTCGTCGAGGATCTGCGCCAAAACGCCTGAAGCTAGAGAAGCACTGTCCGAGTTTTTTCATGTAGAATTGCAAGTTTCTAGTATTGCCCCAAAACATTTATGGATTGCACTCATAGTGCGACTGTTACTCAGCCATCGCACATCTACGGACTCGAAAATTCTCATATGAGGTTCATTTAAAATGTCTTGCATTTCATGCAATAACTTTTCTCTTTTAGAAGAACGGTGAAATAATTTATAAATATCTTTGACGACATGCATTACTCGTTCTACTTCTTTTACTTCGTCCCTTGCTTGCACTTGTTAATGCAAGCGCAAAAACATGAGCTCAACAGTGCTAATTTAGTTAGCCGCGCTCTAACCCCATTAATATGTCCAGCAAAAGTGCTGCATCCATTAATAGACAGACTTACGAGATCTTCTAGAACCAGTTCTCTTTTTGGGAACTTTCTCATGATTATGATGTTATAATTTTCAAAGTTGTTGAAGGCAACTCAACACTGCACGCACAATAGTGTTTTTCTTGCCATTACCATATTTGAATCGAACCATTTTATCATGATGCCTAAAGGTGGTTTATTGCTAATATTCGTTCCATCAACGCAAAAGGCTTCCTCTTTAAAAAGGCTTTGCAAAGATTATCCAAATGACAGTAACTGAGAAAAAAAAGTTTGGTAGACTGTGAAAA
>JXPH01032069.1:0-12513 GCA_001014845.1 Mochlonyx cinctipes | reverse complement strand
TTCTCGAGTTCTAGTGATCGGAATGAACTGAAATTCGGAATATAAGCTTTTGGCAAGTATTCAAGATAGTTCCTATGCTAAATATGGGATAATAACATCCATTCCTGGTGCTTCCCAATAAAAAGCCTTTCTTGAATAATTCAGTAAATACTTTTCCGATCATCTTCCAAAATTTGCACATATCATCTTTGTCGAAGTCTAATTCCAGTTTCTATCACAAGGTATAGAATAAATATGATGAAAATCTACATAATCCACTTTGTGGTTTCTTACGTTTTTTCTACGCCTCCGCTCCTAACGTCACTCCAGCTAATTAGGGGTGCCATTAAGTGGGACGTACTGATTATTCATTCTGTTTTATTAAAATTTACCATTTTCGGTATAATAATGTCAACTTTGTGTGGAAGCCCACAGAAGCCTTTGCCCGATTTAGCTAAATATTGGTAGGCATAAAATGAGTACCAATTAAAAATCTGGGCCAAATTTGTAAAAGATTTTATTAGTAAATGTGTGATTTGCATCGTCACAGTCCACCTTTGTCCGATTGGACTCTCATATAAATGGATCACGTGTTCTTATCAAATGAAAACTTCAGCTCGAGCGGACAAACCATCTAGGAGTTTTCTTGAGACAAAAGAAGATGCAGAAAACGAATAGACGTCCGGCCAATTTTGGTTGGAAACGCATTTGATTTTTATTTTTGGACCAAATGCGTGGCTTTCACTTTTAGAAGTTAAAGTAAAAAAATAAAAGAATATTTTTGCTTAAAAACTAACATTCATATTAAATAGTTTTATCATACAATTTAAGCACTAAATGTGACATTCGCAACTTTTTCCATTTATAAATTATAGAAATTATAAATTTAGCCTAAGTTATTTGACAAAAGTTTATCCAAAGTCGTCTATGTAAATTCGCTCCATATAATTTGCTGAATTGAAATTTTTGGCCTAAATAGTTATGTTAATCGAAGGCTGAAGATTGTTTTGTTTGCCAAAGTGGCGCTAAAAAGTCATGTAAAATTTAAGCCAAAATTTGGCCAATTAAGTACCTAATTTTTCCATGAATGAGGACAAACTTTCTTGCAGGGTAGTGGTTACAAATTAGTAGTTAATTTTTAAATAATTATTTACAACAAGCAAATTTTTATTCACCATTTGATCAACTATATATTTTATGGTACCTCAATGGTAAACAGACTTTTTCATTCGTAATCGCCCAGTGAATGTATGGCAGTTGCATAATACTGCCGTCATAATTAAGAAATATCTATCTACACTATTGAGCAAGGCAATAGCTTTCAACGAGATAAAAATACCATAAATCTTATCTCCATTATTCTGCCGTCATAATTAAATTAATTTTGGAATTTCGAAAAATTGTTCAGTGAGTTTTAGCTTTACCCTTTATCTAATTCAATCTCACTCAATAGTATTCAGTGAGATAGAATTAGGTAAAGGGTAAAGCTAAAACTCACTGATGCGCATTTTTTCAGCACAATTGAAGTGGGGGAAATTGTGCAAACTATCAATTTCACATTTTACAGAACAATTTTTCGAAATTTCAAAATTAATTTAATTGTGACAGCAGAATAATGGAGATAAGATTTATGGTATTTTTATCTCGTTGAAAGGTATTTTATCTATGGATTTTAGAATTTTACTAATATCCTTCTACCGAAGTTGGGACACATGGGCAAACCAAAAGAGGTCGAATCCATAAGGCCGAAGTTTTTTTCAAGTTTGGACATTTGGCCGAATCATTAAAAAAAAATTCGAAACATTTGGCCGAAATAAAAATAAATTAAATTCATAACATATTTTTAATTAGAAAACCTTCATAATACACCCATTTTTCAAAGAATTTTTTCAGTGATTGCGATGCTGTGAATTGCACCCTTTTGTCTTAAATTGATTTATAATTTTATCAATATTATTCACCCCACTGAATTTGAAGGCTTCAAATCAAACCAAAGTTGATGAACTAGAAATTGTGCTGCAGAAATCGATGCACCTTTTAATAGCCATATTGATTAGGATATTGTCAAATTAACATTCTGGCACACAATGCATCCTTTTTCCTTAAATTGATTATGAATTTTAGTTAAAGAAAGTTATTTTTGCGACAATTAAAAAACCGCACATAATGCACCCTTTATTCAAAGAATTTTTTTAATGATTGCGATACAGTAAAATTAACATTATTGCACACAATGCACCTTTTTTTCTTAAGCTGAGTATGAATTTTAGTTAAAGAAAGTTATTTTTTCCAATAATTTAAAAATTCCACATAATGCACCCTTTTTTCAAAGACCTTTTTGTGCGAAATTTTGAAGGCTTGTTTCAATATTTTTTTTTTGAAGATTGTTTTCGTTCTTTTCATAATTTTTTGTCATCCTTATACCGCTACGACTAGAAATATCGAAAATATTTTTCATATTTGGCTGATCTCATCATCTATTTATGTTTTTAATGTTGCAAAAATACAATTTTTACAGAAACGTTGATCGTTTTTACGTCAATCTTTTATCCTTTCTATGAATGCGACTGGAATTTTCAAAACTTTAGAAACGTAAACTATTTGTCATGCTCACTTTAATAATTTATCGTTTTAATGTTAGTGTGACTAGGATTGTCATAAATAATCAAGAAGGAATGTATGCTTTTCATTGATTTTAAGTAAATTTTTCATTGAATAATAGTCATTGCACTTGCAATAGTCAAAAACTCGGTAAAAACAACCATTCAGATTTGAACGACAAAACGAATTTTTCACTTAATAATTTCCTTTTCTATGATATTTAGCATAATAATGTTTTCTTCTATAAATATAGAAGGAAAGAAGAAAAGCATAGCATTCAACATATTATGTGGATATTATGTGGAAGAAACGAGAACAATTGAAATGAAAAAAACTTTTTATTTCTCTACTTCTACTTCTTTTTCTTGAAAGTGAAATGTTATACCAATTATATTGCTTCTCTTAACATATTCAATATCATGTCAGTAGGTTAACATGTACATAATTTATTTCTCGTGACCAAAGCCTAATAAAATAGAATGAGAAAGTTGTTATAAAAAAAGCTAAAAAGCGCGATGCATTTCACGCATCTAATTTGGCCGTCACTTTGTCCAAATATTATTTTATGTTGTGTGGCTTTTATAATTTCGTTTGTGCTAGTTATCCACACGTCATTAGTGCACTAAAATAATGAATAAGAGTGTATACACTTTTGATTAACTTTCTCTTCAACTTTTGGAATGCCATTTTTTTGTAAAATGAATAATATAGCTGATGAGAAGATGGTTTTACTTTACCACTTTGTAACCTACTTTCATGCGGAAGTATTGGTTTCGAATGATAAAAAAATTAAGTTTTTTTTTACATGTAACTTATGCATGATATGTTAGAAAATTCCATTTAACGACGAGAACAATAATAAAAGTCATAAATTAAGTTTAAATCTTAATAAGTTCAATTTTTCTTCTTAAACCCGGTTCCGTCGATCCGGTTCCATCATCCATTCCATCGATCTACATACGTGCTCCAGAATCTTTGCAAAAACCAATAACGAGAATTTCTAGAAAAGTGCTTTTAGCTACCTTTCTATGGTATCAAATAAAAGATAATTTGAAGACGTTTAAGTATTCAAATAAAATAAGAATATTTTAGGCTCCTTCATTTCTCTTACTCCATGGTATATTAATCAGTCAAATTGCCATCCCCATAAATATCAAATTTTGCCCACCCAATTCATATATATTTTGATCTTCATAAGTGCAAAGTATTTTTAACAATTCTCATTTATAAAAATGATTATTTTTGTCTTAGGTCTTATACTAGGGTCCTTTAAAGAGCTTCATATTCATATTATGTTTTAATGAAATGAGTTATAAATTACAACAACTTTCATTAAGAAATAATATACCATTAATTGCTTCGTTGGGCGCCATAGTAGATTTTTAGTTGGGCGCCACATAAATTTTAGTAGTTTATTACAACTATATATAAAAAAAACTCCCACGGGACCCAAAAAAATGAGAAAAAGTCGATTAGAGAGAAAGCCAGAACCCGCAATAGCTTACTAAATTTTAACAGGTGCAAAACATAAAACTTACTGAGGCCCTAATTACGTTTTACTTTGGGCACCAGTTAAAATTTAGTAAGCTTCTACGAGTTCGTTTTTTCTTGAAACAGCTTTCTCGAAAAACTGAAATAAATGAAAGCTCAGCACACTATTTTCAAAAACGTGGACAAACGCAACAGTAATTATAACTTTTTCTGATATAATTTAGACAATAAAGTCATACATTTTTTTAACACAAAATGCATAATTGGCTACTTAAGCCCGTTTTGTTTTTACCAAAAAAATTCATCACACCAAATTACAGCCAAACCGTATAATAACCACTCGGTTTATTGTATTATTTTGAGTTTTTGTTCATGTTTTAGGCCAAATAGAGTAACTTTCTCCAAGGGAAATTTTCTTATTTTATTTATTGCATAAAATTGTACGAAGGGAGAGAAAGTAATCAATTTTTAAACAATAAACATATATTTCAAAAATAGTCACAGAGAAAATAGAGTACAAACGAGAAATGAGTTCCGAGAAGAATTTTTATTCAACTCTTTTGATTTTCAATCAATCAATAAAATAACGGTTTTCAATGTCATTAGAACACTGAGAATTTAGAGCATTTCATGGAACTTTTCATTGAAACATGAAAAATGTCAACTTTGAATTTATTTGACCCTGCATCGAGTAACGTTTAAGTTACCGAGCTTAGAATACCTCGGCGAAATATTTTTAAAGTGTCCACGCACCTCTGATAATTTTTTATCGTACCCGTGGTCAATAGTGAGATATGGCGTATTTACAAATTCCACCGTATTCCAAAGACTAGGAAAGTAAGTGCCACTGCTTCATGGTGTGTTTGTTTATTTGGTGGGGACTTTAGTCGGTTTTCCGAACCGTCATCTAAAATAACCACCCTCAAAACCGTCTGGAGAACTCGTGTCGTGTCAGTTTTCTGAGCCAGATAGGTATCACAGACGGGCAACAACGTTCAAAGTCATGCAGCCCTTAATTAGACAACGTGACAAAAATGCATAATTTGATAGTTTTAGGGTTCATCAAACTCAAACAAGAAGTTCACGGTTATCGTAATATTATAAGACTTGAACCCACAAGGAGTTCAACATGTTTTTCAGGACTTAAAATCCTTAGCTTTGCTTCAACTTACCATCTTATAAATCTGTTGATAGAAAAAAATGTCTATCAACACAATAACCTGCGTAATTCTCATCCGATTTGGATGACATTTCATAGGGGCCTTTTTTCAATAAAAATAAGGTCAAGTTAGTTAATGCTCCCATAAAAACTCCCCAGCTTTTTCTGAAATCTTTATTTCTAATTACTGAAATGAGCTCAAATTTTTAAGCTTCTGCTAAGTACCCAAGTACAGTTCCTAACAAAATTTGATCCTCGGATCTCGGGATCTAGTCGCTCCTACACAGAAAATTTTGCAATCTAATTTTTTGTTATTTAATTCGAAAACTCCGTAAAAAGAATAATTAAATTGACGCTATAATTGGCTTTTTAGTTCATTTCCTAATTTAAAAAAGAAATGCCACGAACGAGAGAGAAACGAAAAGGCCCCCACCTAACTCATGTGTTACGAGAATAGTTGTGCAAAAGCGAGCTATAAGAATATCAAAGCAAAATATTAAAATCAAAAATATGATCGAGTGGGAAGCTCTAATCTATTTTAAACAAATTTTTCATCTAAAAAGCACCAAACTAACTAAAATAGATATATAATCTAAAAATGGAAGATTTCATATTTTTCTGCAGCACGAGGTTTCAGGATTCTCGAGATGTAATGTTCGGAATGAGCTCAAATTTACAAAAATATCTTAATGGTAGGAATGAGTTGAAAGGCTATGGAAAGCACTCATGAACAGTTCCTAACCAAAATTAACAGTGATACCATCCGTTCCTGGCGTTTACGAACAGTAGACTTTTTAAAACCTCCTTCAATATTTTGACATAATATGGGTTTTTCAATTTAAAAGTCCTGCAAATACAAGAAGAAAAGCTATAATTCACTTTGTGTTTTCCTACATTCTTTTGTTAAAATAACTCGTTCTCACTTGGTGAGTACGTATTCTATAGTTGCTCAACTCAAATGAACTAGTTGAACCATTTTTAGAATTTTTTTTCCATAAATTTCCTAAATTTTTAGTGCACGGGCAAAAGCAAAAACCTCTTTACCTAATTTCTATCCTTTATTCTCTATGACGTTCCTAGGACACAGAAAAAGAATTATGCAGATGGGCGACTTAAAACAAAAACTTATCTTTATGGTTGTTCTTGCACAATTAGCATGACAACCCTTTTTTTAATAAATATTTGCATAATTAGAGGGTCTTATTCCTATCAACCATCACTGGAAAAAATTAAGTTTATATTCATTGGTATAGATTCAGGGGTTTATCATTTGGGGGTTAATATTGGGTGCCTTATATTTATAATAATCTAGTACGATACCCTGCAACGAAAATTGTATAATTCTTAGCGGGTACATTTTTTATATGATGATCAAAAACATAAATTTAGACGATTTCATAAAAATTGCACTAGACCCAGTATATATTACATGATTATTTCTTATAAGTTGAATTTAACATTTAAAAATAGGATTTCTTTTGTTTTTGGGATAAAAAGCTCAGTTGAACAAGATCATCTGTACATTCTTTTTCTGTGAAAAGTAAAGAACCAGGCCGATACGGCTTCATGACTTTAACTTCTATAGTTTTTCTATGCCTCCGCGCCTAACGTCACTCCGGCTAATTAGGGGGGACGTACTGATTAGATTATTGATGATGTCCACAACGTTTGATTATAAAAATTCATCATTTTTGGTATAAACATGTCAAATTTGTATGGGAGCCCACAGAAGCCTTTGAGTGGGCTAAAAATTGTCCGATTGGGCTAAAAATTGGTAGGCATAAAATGGGTACCAATTGCTAATCTTGTCAAAAATTTCAAAAGATTTTATTCATAAATGTCGGATTTAGAGTGATTTTCTCGATAAAATGACGAATTTTTGTATGTGAGCCCACAGAAGCCTTTGTCCAATTAGGGTAAAAATTAATAGGGCATAAAGTGGGTAGCAATTGATAATTTTGGTCAAAATTTCAAAATATTTTATTGATAAATTGAAATGATTTATATCGGTTTTATCGATATGGGAGCCCACAGAAGCCTTTATTCGATTAGACTAAAAATTGATAGACGTAAATCGAGTACCAATTCACAATTTTGGTCTAAATTTCAAAAGATTTTAGTCATAAATGTCGGATTTAAAGTGATTTTCTCGATAAAATGACAAACTTTTGTATGAGAGCCCACAGAAGCCTTTGTCCAATGAAGGTTAAAACTACAAGGGCATAAAGTGGGTATCAATTAAAAAATTTGGTCAATATTTCAAAAGATTTCATTGATAAATGTGTGATTGATATCGTTTTTATCGATAAAATGACAAACTTTTGTATGAGAGCCCACAGAAGCCTTTGCCGGATTGGGCTCTCATATGAATGTATCATGATTCCTTATCAAATGAATACTTCTTCCGAAATTTCAGCTCGATCGGACAAACCGTCTAGGAGTTTTCTTGAGACAAAAAAAGTGTTCACGGATCGTGGGATCGCGGGATCGCAGCTACTAACAGACGTCCAACCAATTTTGTTCGGAAATGATTCCTAGAGGTCCAAAACGTGTTTTAAAATTTATTTGGGCGATTTTCATTTTTGGACCAAATGCATGACTTGAACTTCTAGAAGTTAAAGTAAAAAGACTAGACTACTAAACTTTGTATGGCGCCCAACAAAAATTGTAATTTTTATTTTTCCCAATAATAAATTGTAATTATTATTACCATAGTCATATACCAAATAATTTATTTTAAGAGCAGAAAACTGCACAAAAAACGTTGTGCAGCAGCAAATGCATAAAAATGCAATCCCACTCAAAACAACTATCGAAACACGAAACCCTTCCTTATTGCAACTTGTAAAATGCCCTTGAATTTGGCTTTTAAATACAAAATGCAATAAAATAAAATAATTAAATTCCTCAGAGATTCAGCAAAACTTTTGCTATTGTATGTGCGCGAACCTGCAGCGTGTCGTCATCGTCTGAGTCAACATTGAGCATTCCAGGTCGTTCACCTTCTTATATTCGTCCGAGATTTATGGGGAAATTTAATTAAATTTAAGATCTGTTTAACATATCTTATACAATTATGTATTATTATTATTAGTGTAGTTTAGTTTATTTTATATATTTTCACATTGTTTGGTCAGCTACCTTAGAAAGTGCTGCCAAGTGGAAATGTTTTTTCAATAAACAATAATATGGAGATTTATTGTTAGTTAATTAATTAACATAATCAATTTGTTTTTTCACTTTGTTATTTCCAGGTCTGTCAGATATAGTAAACATGTTGATTACAAAATGCAGAAGTTTAGTCATAGATCCCAAAAACAACCTCGGCTTTACTCCATTAATGAAAGCAGCCCTGCAGGGTAGAACGAGATGCGCGAAACTACTTTTGTTTGCTGGTGAGTGGATCAGGGATGGATAGTTGAAGATATTTTCTATTTTAAAATTAATTTATTTTGATAGGGGCATCTCCAGTTGAGACGGACACGGGACGGGGTTTTAGAGCTGAACAATGGGCGCGGTTTTGTGGAAGGTATGATTGTATTGAAATTTGATTCACCGACGTTTCGAAATTTTTATTTCATCTGCACGGTTGTACGGGTCAGAATCCATTAATTCGTCCGATAATTCGAATAAATTTATTATTTGTTCATTTTATTCATTTCCATGGCTATCTCGATACATTGATGTTTTTTAATTCGTCAAACCCGTGCGACTTCGAATTAATGGAGTTTGACCGTAATAATGTTTTTTCATATG
The DNA here is from genome assembly GCA_001014845.1 of Mochlonyx cinctipes. Lineage (NCBI taxonomy): Eukaryota > Metazoa > Arthropoda > Insecta > Diptera > Chaoboridae > Mochlonyx > Mochlonyx cinctipes. Next base: position 3,527 of record JXPH01032069.1, on the reverse strand, counting down.
TTATAGTCCTGAAGAGGAATAAAACATTTCGAAACGTTTTTATTAATTATTTTTAGACATACATGTGCAGAAACAATCGAACAATGCGCCCGAGCGAGGCTCATGGACAAAGCGACAGCTTGTGGAAAATGGTCTCATGACAACATTGCTTTAGAAAAAGCTAGCACAAAGGCAAGAGCCTGTTCATTTCAAAGTACACAAAGTGGAGGTCATTATTCATATTTTCTCTAAATTCAATAATTTAAAGTAGATTTTCAGGGCTCCGCTCGAAATTTCGAAAAGTTTTCCCGTTTCACTTCTCGACAAAAGACAAAAGCGCTGTCAAAGAAGCTGACGAGCATTATACATCAGAACTAGTAAACTATTTAAAGACAGCCACCCTGTGCGTTAGTGGTCCAGCATTGTCAGAGAACAAAAAAATTATACAAAGCCTTATCAGACCATTAGAAGTGCCAAAGTAAGAATTTGATTAAAAACCCCAAAATCCGATCATCATCACAACTAATCAAATCTATTAAAATCATCAAAAATCATTCAAAATCTTACTAAACAAAACATTAATTTAACTGAATTCTCTAGCTAAAAATTAAGTTTCTCTCATTTGTATACTTAGATTAGAAGTGACTTATGCTAATAATAATTCGTTAATCAAGAAATATGAAAACGCAAACTATGGCGAATCAGAAGACGAAAATCCTTCTCCTCAACAGTCTCCAGTGCCACAGCGTGGAAAAATTAAGAAATAAAAAACATTTTATTGTTTAACTTAAGAAAAAAAAACTCTTTTTAAAAAAAATCTTTTTTAAATGTCAAAGTTACGTCGCCAATTCATCTCAATAAAATATAAAAATATGGCGCTATTAATATTATGAATAAAGTCAATTTTAAAAATACTTTTTTAGATTATAAAAATTTAAACCTATTTTATTAAAAATGATATTAAAACAATATTCGAATAAATTAATTATACTATATATAGACAACCTGATCTTTTTATTGATAAAAATAAAAGATGATTATCTTCCTAAGTTACGCAAAATACTTGACCCTCCCCTATAGTGTCTAGTTTTTCTTGTTAAAAATATTATACCAAATTTTTACTCAATTTTCACCTACTCGATAATAAAGTAATATATCTTACCAAGGATCAATGTGGGGCTATCCTGAGATGATTTTTTTCCAAGGTGGCTCCTACGCAAATCTGATGGATGAGAAACAATTTTCAATAAGATCAACGAAAGGGGAGTAAATATATCAGCTTTTCAATTAGCAGTTGAAGAGAACCTACAAAATAGACCCAAAAATAGGCAAAAATTGGAAAATAAAAAAAAAACCGTCAAAATTCTACACTCCGGCGATATAGCACACGGTTCACCCGTAGAGCATTCCCAGTGAGGAAGATTGAACGACATCGAATCGATAATTTAACATCATGTCGAAGGTGTCGATTCGATATCGTATACGATGTCGAATAATTGTTGTTACGATGTTGGATGATTTTGCATTCGACATTTTATAGCAAAATTTTTCCATAATAGAGCTATTATCTAATTTCTAATAAATATCAATTTTTGTCATAATTACCTATCTCTCTGATTTGGTCCGTAAAAATAGTAGAAAACTTATTAATATTTAGTTTAAAACTTAAGAAATTATCTGCTTCACTTATTAAACTGCAAATTGAACTATTTTGTACATTATAAACGCGATTATTTTACATTTAATTGCGAACATTGCAATTTGCAATGTCATTTTTTAATAGACGCCATACTGATGTTCACAACATTTAACAACAATTATTCGATGTCTATTCATCATGTCGACTATCGACAGGTCTAATACTTTTCGAATACAACAAATCTTCGATATCTGTACATCATGTCGACTATCGACACGTCTAATACTTTTCGAATACAACAATTCTTCGACATCTGTACATCATGTCGGTCATCGACACGTCTACTACTTTTCGAATGGATGTCGAAACATTGCATCGCATTCTATGTGTCGAGTCAATCAACATTTTCCGCATTGGGTAGTTGAATGCCCGTAGCCCGTATGTAAAAAACACCCGTTGATTTTAATGACTTTTGAACATTTCACTACAGTAGGCATCATTAGCAATACCAATTTCCATGCATAGGAACAGTAGTTATGGTTAAAATACCGTTTTATTACTTTTTTATGAGTACCTTTGTACTGGAGCTTATAGAAGCCTTCAATCAATTTAGCTGAAAATTTCAGGACTTCAATAAAATTACAAATAAAATATCCATACTAATTTTGATCTTAATTGGACGATGGACCATGGAGTTATGGCTTAAAACCCTATAAATTCAGTTACTTTTTTACTAGAGCCCTTAGTAGCCTTTGACCAATTGAGCTCCAAGATGTTCAGATTGATGAGTGTACTAAAAAACTCTTATGCCAATTTTCAGCATAATGGACGATGGATATAGTTAAAGGACCCTTGAATGTTCAAGGTTTTTGCATGTTCCCAGCCTTGTATCTGTAGAACCACTTGACCGATTAAGCTAAAAATTACAGAAAATATTTATACAATACATAACTACTCTCATATAAGTTTTCAGCATAAAACTAAAAATTAGGTGATTTTTTCGAATTTGAAGGGCCGGAGACAAGAGGACACTATCTTTAATCCACAAGCAAGAAAATTATTAAAAAATAAAATATTTTTCATGTTCGACTTGAAGGGCTTTAAGTTCTAGTTCAATATGTCTTTTCTTAGGGCTGATAAGATGAAAATAGCATAGAATTATAGCAGCAATGTGGAATGACTAGTATGGAGATAGAATCAGGCGACGCAAACTTGGATGGATCGGCCACGTGCTACGACGAGGTCCAACGGAACCCGGATCTATAGCAAAAGAAGCTTTGGAGTACTGTCCTCGGGAAGGAACTCGTTCCCGAGGCAGACTACGCCAAACTTGGCGCCGTTCCGTTAAGTCAGAGTTGGGTGTACGCAATGATGAGTGGGGTGACATTATAGCAACCGCTAGGAATCGAACGAGATGGAAAAATACTATTGACCGGCTGTGCCCCACAAGGGACCATAGGCCTTAAGTAAGTAAGTAANATGGAAAAATACTATTGACCGGCTGTGCCCCACAAGGGACCATAGGCCTTAAGTAAGTAAGTAAGATAAGATGAAAATAGGATTTTTGAACCCTCTCCTCTCCAAAGGACGAGTTGGTGTTTTCATTACAAATTTGAAGCATCGGATAATACTTGATTTTACGGGTGAAATCAGTACACTATAGTGAAAACACTCGTGTACTAACGTACACCGTAAACCCGTCAAAATGACGGTTGAAGTCCGCTGGCTAGGGGCACACGAACGACACCCATCAAATCTACTGGTTGGCCGTCTTTATGTTAAAATTGAAGCATCGGATAACACCCATTGAATGTACTGATGGTGCATTCATTTATTGGTGCAAAGCGCACCGTCTTCCGTCAGTGAAATCGACGTTTATACTTTAACTTCTCGAAGTTCAAGTCATGCA
>JXPH01032055.1:0-14307 GCA_001014845.1 Mochlonyx cinctipes | reverse complement strand
TTGTTTATCCTCTAATAATTTTGAAGAAAACTCAAAAAACAAGTCTGTAACCATTCTTGCCCCTATGACATTTTAAGAGGGCGCATGAAGATTGAACCCTAGAGCACTTTTTCACACCCGAATCTAGCACTGCCTGCTAGATTTAGGTGAAAAATAGTGGCCTAGCGCTAAAATCTGAGTTCAGCGCCCATGTCAAAAATTAAAATAGCGACCCCAAAAAATTTATTCGCGTGCTTTGCGTGCATTGTTCCACAGCTTTTCTCATACATTTTTTATTTCAAATTATTTTCTACGAGATAAGTAAAATAATGACAAAATTTTAGAATGTTTGCGATAGTTGGCAAATATTGCAAATTTAACTGGATTTTCCTAAACAGAAAAATTGGTATAAAAGTAAGAAAATTTTGAAAATTAAACTGGCTATTTCTGCAGAAAGATCCAATTTTGAAGATTCAAAAAGGTTGGATTAAAAATAAGATAATTTTGAAATTAAACTGCATTGTCATGCATGGAGATCCAATTTTGTTTAATAAAATAAGAAAAAAAAATAATTGTTTTTCCTTGCACGAATATATTCAATCTCAAAGGTTCAAAAGTTTGAAATAAAAGTGATAAAAAAATAAATAAAATTAAACTGGCTTTTCTAGCGTGAACAGTCGATTTAAGACCTTCAAAAATTTATAAAAGTGTGAAATCTTTTGGCATGAATTTTATCTAAAAAAAAATGAAAATACTAAGGTTTGACAATATATGGGATTTGAAACAAATGGCACTCTGACGTAAGAGATGGTAACTTTTTATTGATGGCCTCTTCTCTTAGAGGCAGTTCAGCATCACCGTTGTAAATGTGAAAAGTAAAGTGAAGTAAGGTTTGGCAAATATATTTTTCACTGTGCAGATTTTGTAATTTTCACCCAATCACCACCACTTTAACGACCATGAAGGCTAAAGCTTTCAACATTCAAACTCTAAAAGGGAATTCGCTGATCCCTTAACATCGGATTTTGTATGCATCATTCAGGAAATCATACTGGTTTGGACTCGAAGTAAACCTCTAGTGTATTGTTATGAATCTCTTTCTTTTATTGAACAATAATAATTAATAATAATAAGGCCTATAGTACCCTATTGGGACCAGGCGAGTCCTCATATTTCAGAGAACTTTCTAGGTATTAGTGGACCTACAGCTTATAGTGGATACCAAACCACTGCAACTTTAAAGGTTATGCTGATGAGTTACCAGTTCATTGAGCCCATCAAGCAATGTTTAATTTTTATTGCAAGGAAACTGACTAACCTCACATACCTTACCTCATATTCTACCACAATCATAGGTTATGTAGATGGTATTTGGTGTATCCATATTTAACTGAGTAACTTCACTGTGTTCTATTTATAGCAGTATCGAAAATGCAAGTTTATCACAAACTGAAAATCAACATTCCAATTCAATTGAGCACAGTAGAAGATTCCGGGAATTGAATCCGGAACCTAGTGGATGATAGGCTAGTATCCTAACCACTCAACCACCCGGTCGTCAACGTTTTATTCAACAAACAAACAAACAAACTTTTTACGCATATCCACATTTTCTGCTCCTGCTCCTGTCCGATACACGTAATATTCGGTAATGATGAATTCCGACGTTACATACTCCTTCAATAAAACTTATTCAAACGAAACTAAATTGAATAAATTGATACCCATTCCTGTTTCGTACAAGAATCAGATAAATTGTAAAAAAGTTTTGTAATTAAATCAACGAGTTAAGATTACTTGAGTTGAGGAGAGAAAAAAAGGATAAACTTTTATATTTTTACATGATTGATTAGACAAAATTGTTTTTTGGGGGAGACAAGATTGAAAAGGGGAAGACAGAAGCATTTTCTTCATTTCATAAAATAACAAATTTTGAGGATAATTAAAATAAAATTTTTAAAACCTAAATTTTGACTAAAATTAATCCAATCCTTTACTTTCAACTTTGTGTTACAGACTTTTAGAAGTGGGTAAAATTACATTGCCTTCAATCCTTATTTGATCAAAATTACTGAAAACCAATTAATTTTGATATACTTTTCTGTAATACGACAACATTGGAAATTTCGTTTCCGTGAATTGGAGCATTAATTGAGTCATTTTAATTACAGTAATAAAATATCAGAGAAACAATAAATATATTTTTCTTACGTTTCATCCTTCCTCTATTGCCCACTCAAAGTTTAATAATTGGTAATTAAATAAGGGTGATGTGATAACCAGCAAGCTTGTTCTTTTATTGAAAACAAAAAAATTAGTGTTGAACAGACTTGATGTTTACCACCCTAAATGCACACCATAGGACTAGATAATAAATTTCTTCAGAAATGCACTATAAAGTAAAAAATTATTTTCAGCTATCAGAACAATTTTGGTCATATAGTGGCTACAAAATAAAACCATAGCACCTAGTAAACGGTTTCTAAGGTAGGGTTTTATATGCGCCCATAGCTTTATTTTATAGCCACTATATGTCCAAAATGGTTGTCATAGCGGAAAAAAATAATTTTTAGTTTTTAGTGCATTTCTGGAGAAACCCATTATCTATTCCTATGGTATACATTTAGGTTGGTAAGCACCAAGCCTGGCCAACACTAATTTATTTGTTTTAAATATTTTTTTCGTATTTTTCCTTATGCTTTTTAGTCTTTGGGGATTTTTTTTATCAATTTTCATCATGGTATTTTTATTACAGAATTTTTATCACATGGGGTCGACATGATTTCGACACTATTGCGACATGATTTTTCAGTGTCGACATGATGTCGATCCTATGTCGACATGGTGTGGACATAATGTCGACATGGTCCAAGGTCGTAGCCAAAATGACACCCCGTACCCTAAATTTAAGATTTTTTCAAATTTTCTACCAGAAGTGTCCCCTAGGAGGCCTCTTGAGAACCTAAAAGCCNTGTCCCCTAGGAGGCCTTTTGAGAACCTAAAAGCCCTCTAGAGAGCCTAAACGACCACTTTTATTAAATTGCAGTTTTGGTCCAACTTCCTTACCAAAGTATCAGACCGTGACGCAAATATTAGATTTATAGAAATTTTCTTTCTGGACGATCTAAATGGCCACTTTCGTCCAATTTCAGTTTTGGTCCAAGTTCTTTACAAAAATACCAGACCATAACCCAAATTCAGATTTTTTGAAATTTTCTTAGAAAAGTGCCCCCTATATGGCCCAATAGAGAACCTAAAGGTCCTCTAAGAGATCTAAATGGCCACTTTCATACAATTTCACTTTTGGTCTAAGTTCCTTACAACAATAGAGTAATTAACGATGACGACAACAACATAGGCCAGGACAAAGATGGCGATTTGAACAACCCTTCAAAATATAATGCAATGAAAATCTTGGCTGTCAAAATTTTCAAATGTAGGAAGTCGCTATCATGCATTGCGTTAATTACTCTATACCAAACCATTTCAGATTTTTAGAAATTTTATACGCAAAGAGCCTCAAAAATGGCCCTATAGAAAACCTAGAAGCCTTCTGGAATTTGTAAATGGCCACTATCAAACAATTTTAATTGATCGTGACCGTGACCCAAATTTTAGATTTTTTGAAATTTTCTCAGCAACCTAAGAAACTTTCATTTATATTTTAACGTCCTAACGACATCCTCACCTTTGTATTTAAGTCCCATCCTATCCAATTTTAATAAACCTCGAATAAAAACACTGTTCAAAGTTGGAAATTCACATCAATTTCAAACAAAATAACGCATATAAATTGTTAAATAAGTCACATCATAATAAGCCATTAAAGTAAACTCAAAATAATGTCGCTCAGTACGGCATTATAAAATCAATTTTTAATGCCATTTTCTTTCTCACCTGAAATTTTTTATGACACCTGTTTTGTTATTCCATACACGTTTTGCTTCACATAAAATGTTTCGTTCACTCAATTGTTTTTGTATTCTTAACTATAATATGGATTACGGATTACACAGGTGATTTTTTTTTTTGAAATACAGATGGTATTACATAATTTGGAAACAAAATTATGGTGGGTTAACGATAAAAGTTGGTTAAAAGTCGAAAATTTTTATTGGGCAATTGCCATAAGTTTATATTCCTAAGTTGAGCTCATTCCGTTCACTACAACTCAAGAATTCTGGAGGTTCCTGGTACACAGGAGCCCATCGCTGATCCCGATGTCCAAGGGTCAAAAATTTTAAGGAACTGTTCTTGAATTTATGGAATTTATATTCCAAATTTGAGCTCATTCCGATCATTAGAACTCAAAAACGTAGGAAATCATAAAGTGGATTATGTAGCTTTTCATCATATTTATTGTATATTTTGTGATAGGAACTGGATTCANAAAAACGTAGGAAACCACAAAGTGGATTATGTAGCTTTTCATCATATTTATTGTATATTTTGTGATAGGAACTGGATTCAGACTTCGACAATGATGATATGTGTAAATTTTGAAGAGGATCGGATTAGTATTTACAGAATTATCCAAGAAAGTCTGGCAACTGGCAGTACCAGGAACAGATAATATTATTCTAAATTAAGCACAGGAGCTGTTCTTGGTTATACTTGCCATAAGCTTATATTCCTAATTTGAACTCATTCCGATCACGGAAACTCAAGAATACTGGAAGTTCCTTGTACATATGAACCAACAGATCCCTATGTCTCAGACCAAACTTTATAAGGAACTGTTCTTGGATACTTACCATAAGCTCATACTCCAAGTTTGAGTTCATTCTGAGAACTAAAACTCAAGAATTCTGGAAGTTCCTGGTGCACAGAAGCCTCCAGATCTCTATGTACTAGGGTCAATTTTTTTAGGAACTATCCTTGAATACTTTCCACGACATTATATTCCAAATTTGAGCTCATTCCGATCATTAGAACTCCAGATTTCTGGAAAATTCTAGTGAGTTCTTATGGGAGCCCCTCGATCCCATTTGGCCCATCTACAAACTCATCTTTACTATTGAAGAAAAAGCATTTATTACCAAATCATATCAAAAACGGTTGCAATTTACGTGAGTTATCGATCAAACAGACATACATAAATACATAAAAACATTGTTTCTGACCAAATGGAGCTACTTAACTGAAGACAGAAAGAATTCGATTTTTTTTATTTTTCCGAGGATATTATAACCTTTTTATATATAAAATTGATAGTGATGGAAAGTTAAAATATTAGAACATACTCGATCCTGTTGTTCATGGAACAAATTTTGTTTGGAACAGTTATTGGGTTCTTAGCAAAAGCATATAATCCAAATTTGAGGTACTCCCTATCATTAGGATTCGGTAATTCAGGAAACTCTTAGTGCAAGGGTCCTTCTGGCCCATAGGTCCAACGATCAAATTTTTTGAAGAATTGTTCTAAGCTCATGTTCCAAATTTGAGCTCATTCCAATAATCGGTACTCGAGAGTTCAGGAAACTGGTGGTAGATTTGTAATGTAAGTCCTTTCCCAATCCCATACCATAATCGTTTTTAGTTTTGTTTGGACAAGCTACTCTACAAAATTCCAGCCCAATCCGTTAGAAACTACATGAATACAGGCGCGTACACACCAGATTTGTTTTTAATCATCTCAATTTTGTCAACAAAAGTTTAATAGGTTTTTATACGTCTATTCCGACAGCAAACGAAGGTTGTGCGATCGGTTCCAAAATTTCCAAATATTTAGTAACTAATGAGTATTATTTAGTACCACTTACGGCATAATTAGTACCTCAACCATTTCGAAGTTTTTGCGGTTTTTGCTGCGAAAGATTCCCTGGCGAACCAACTTTTTGAACATTTTAGGCCTCTAAGTGATAGCTATGAATTAGTAGTATTTAGCTATGAATTAGTAGTATTTCGTACCTTCAATTTCCGAACCAGTTTTTCAACTGTTTCAGAGTTAAGATTATGGTAGCGAACCATTCTACTGGCAAAGTCACATTTGATTTTTGCAGTTTTTAGGACTCTAAATGCTAGCTAAGAATTTGAACTATTTATAGAACCTCCAATATCCGAACTGGTTCTGCAACTGTTTCAAAGATAGATACAATATTTTTACTTTAACTTTTCCGTTAAAAATGTTAAAGTATAGTAATTAGTCNTTTTACTTTAACTTTTTTTTTTGAAAAAAATTTAAAGTATAGTAATTAGTCAAAAAACCGAAATCGCCGACATCACTTTTAAAATACGTTTTCGACCTCTAGAAATCATTTGCGACCAAAATTGGTTGGATGTCCGTATGTCGGTTTGGGCTCTCATACAAATGTGCCTCACTTTAATGGAAAAATCGAAATAAAATCTGACTCAATCAATCAAAATTGCTGGAATTTTGGCCATGGACATTAATTATTGTCTCAAACTAGCTTATCAGTTTTAAGCCCAACCGATCAAAGCTACTATGGGCTAATACAAATGTTTGTGATTTTAATGGAAAACTCGAAATAAGTTCTGACGTATTCAATCAAACTGGCTTAAATTTTGGTCATGGGCATGAATGAATGAATCGAAATAAATTCTGACGTTATCAATCAAAATGGCTGATATTCTGGTCATGGACATTAATTATTGTCCCATATTAGCCTATAAATTTTGAGCCCAACCGGTCAATGCCTACTATGGGCTCCCATACAAATGTAGGTGATTTCAGTGAAAAATAGAAGTTAATTCTGACGTAATCAATCAAAATGGCTGAAATTGACATTAATGATTATTCAGCATATCAATTTTGTGCCAAATCGATCAAGGCCTACTGTGGGTTTCCATATAAATATGGGTGATTTCAACGAAAAATCGAAATAACTTTTGATGTAATTAAACAAAATATCTGAAATTTTGGTCATTGACACTAATTATTATCAACGTATCAATATTAAGCCCAATTGGCCGAAGCCTTCTGAGGGCTATCATACTGATGTTGATAAAGGAAATGAAAACAAGCCAGAGCGAAGGCAGCTAAAAACAGCTTAGTCAAAATATATCAGCCAGAGTGACGGTAGGAGCGGAGACAACAAAAAATAACTTGCTGTCCTCTTCAGCATCTTCCTGTATCAACTGGGAGCTGACTTTACGTCCGCCTCCCACATCTTCCTAGGTAAGTTGGACACCTCTAAATTTCTTTCTATTGAATAATGGTCCAGTAAACTTATTCTCAGTAGACGGGCACAAAACAATAATCAAATCGTACTTGTAAACTACACCCGATATCATATAACTCTTCAAACTAGAAAAGTCAAAGTCTAGAGTATTGTAATGGATCTGTTTATTTTTAATAAATATCCTTCTTTCTTTTTGCGGGAAAAAACTGCTAAATATTTCAACGGAAATTTAATTTAAATATCCATTAACACACTCAAAGTCCGACGAACCCTTTTGGTGTTCAAATAAGTAGCCGAAATTACGGTAAAATCTACCTACTTTATTCAGGGTTCAGTGGAGTTCGATGAACACTGAAAAAGATTCAACGAACTCTTTTTGGCTAATTTGAACTCAATTTTACTGTTCAATGTACTCAAATCAGGGGTTCAACCGCTGAACTTTTTTAGGTTTTGTTGAACACTTTTTTAGAGTTCGCCAGATTTTCAGTGCAAGCTCTTTATTTTTTTGATGCAAAAATATCCAAACACACAAAATCTGGTCAACCTGAACTATAGAAAACGGTTTCACGCTTGAACCCTTTTTTGGGTTCATTGAACACAAAATAAGAGTCCAATGAGTAGAGTTCAAGGGCGGAATCCTATTTCAAGGTTCAGATTTACATGACTCCAAAAACATGTTTTCAGGGAGCCCGAAGAAAAGTGTTCATGTTTTGAACCCTTTTTAAGGGTTCAAAAGTGATATGACTAGGGCTAGGGACTGGTAAAAATGAACTTTAAGCATATTTAATGTATATAAGATACATACATAATTTAAATGTACTCACTTGATATTTGGTTTAATTATTATGTTTAATTTTTTTCTCATGAACCCTCTTTTTAAGTTCGCAGGTGGTAGTATTAATAAAATAAGTAAACTTTAACTCTAGTTATCTTTGACCCAACCAAACAAATGGACTTTTCCAAGGATATCAATAAAAACGTGGAAATCAGATTACACTGGTTTGATTACGCAGGCACAGGCATCAATATTATCTTTTTGCACTCTTTATTTATTCCCATGTGTTTATCCAAGATAAACAGTAAGAAAATAATCCATACCATCTTTCTTGCCTATATCTATAGCCTAGCCATGCCTTCTGAGAAAGAATAAAGGCAAAATAAATTTCTAACATTTTGTTTTGTTCTGTTTTCATTTATCGCCAGTCCTGTGTCCGTCGTTCATTCACACAGAAAAGTTGAAAAAAAAAAATAGAAACTTTCTTTTCCTTTTAACATATTCTTCAAATAAAATCCTTGTTAAGGACATCTATCCATATAAATAAATCATGTTTTCCCCATTTAAAATGAATGAAAATGTCTGCAGGAAAAATAAAATGTTTCTTGTTTTGTATCAATCTCATCATCCATACAACACACAACTGGCATGGCAACTCTATACTCTCTATACTGACACTGTACTGATGTTACTAAAGAGTACAAAAGAAAAGAAACCATTGAAAAGGAATTTACTTTTTTGTTAAAGAAAGCAAACAAGATCCCTGAATGTAAAATATATCCGAAATCATCCTGAAGACATTTTATTTCATACCCTATCCTATCACACAATAGTAAAAAGAAACTATCATCATTATGAGATGTTGATTTGGAATTGAGAATGGTTGGTAATTGGAGGGTGAGAGTGGGAAGAAAATAGAAAAAAATCATCTACAATATAGTCAGTTACCAATTGAAATCTTATTTTGATAAAAGAATTTTTAAATTGAAATTTTGACACAGACAAGCTCTGAGTTATCGTCTATTTTCAGCATCAAGCCAAAAATTAGCAGCATAAAAAATTTAGGTCATGGAAGCAATGTAGAAAGATAAGGAAAAGTAAATTAAATATGTTTCGGATATAAAAAAACACAGAAAACTTTTCTGGAATTAGAAATATCTGCCCAATCCTGGGATTAGCAGATAAAATATAGTTTAGTCGTAAAGTGATTTATTCTCGTTAAGGTTCATTAAATTTAACGATAAATTATTGGAGATGGAGAGTGAAAGGGAAGGGCAGCCATTAAATTTTGGATATGGAAGAGTATAATTTTTCAAATAAGAGAAAACATTAACCAACATTTGCAATAATTCAATGTTATTGTATATTTTTTCACAGTAAGCAATAGAAATAAACAGAAACATTACAATGCTTAAGACTTTAACTTTCCAAGTTTTAAAAGTTATATAATATCAGGTATAGTTTACAGTATGAATTCATTATTGTTTTGTAGCCATCTACTGAGAATTACTTTATCGGACCATTTTTGATCACAATATAATTTTGGAGTGTCCGATTTAAATTGGAAGATGCTGGAGGCGACGTAGAGCCACCTCCGACTAATACAGAAAGACGTTAATGGAGAGACGCAGAATCGCCTCCGGCTTCTAAACTTTGGGTAAGCTTTTTGGTTTCTCCCCGCTGCTACCGTCACTTCACTCCGGTTGAGGGAAGTTGGCATTACTGTCTGGTACTGTCATCTGCATGACACCGTACTCAATTTCAGACTGATTCATATGTTAGTTTTTATTTGGCAGCCAGTTGCTTCACACATGTTTCATGTTTCTCGAAAAAATGGAAAAAGAACAATATCAATATTTTGGATGGAAAACTTTCGAAGAACTAAAAGCGAAGTAAGATGCTGTCTATGGGGACCCTTGATTATCTATGAGAACTGGAAGATATTGGTTCAACGAATTTAAACGTGGTCACACATCTGCTTTTAATGAGGCCGTCCAATAAACGTGGTTACCGAGGAAATCGTTGAAAAGCTCCACGACATGATTCTCGCTGATCACCGAATGAAAGTGCGCAAAGAAACAAAAGCTGTAGGCTTGTCGTACGAAACGACAATTAATATTTTACATGATAAGTTAAGCATGAGAAAGGTGTCGGCCCGATGGGCACCGCGATTGCTTACGGCTGTCAATGTCGAAGCAGTGCTTGAACATCTATAAGCAAAATTAGTTTTTGCGTCGAGTCGTCATCGTTGATTAAATCTCAATCTATTATTATACGCCAGAGACCAAGTGAAAGTCTAAACAATTGATTTTGCAGGGTGAATCTGCTCCGAAGAACACATACACGGTCCCTTCGCCGGAAAAGTCATTACCACGATTTTTTGGAATTCCAAGGAAATAATCCTCATAGACTTTTTGCAAAAAGGAAGAACTATAACGGAGTAGTACTACAGTGAATTATTGAACCGATTTGATACAAAATTGAAGGAGACATGGCCCCATTTGGCTAAGAAAAAAGTGATGTTTCACCACGATAACAAACCAGCACATTCATCCAGAATGGTCGCGACCAAATTGGATCAACTGCACTTCCCGTAAGACAAAACGTCCGTTTGCGTCTAGAATCATTTGGACAAGAGTCTAGACGCAAAATACAGAAAAAGGCACATGTGTCTGGACAAGTTTAGGTGCCAATGTCTTGTGACTAGTCGCTGATGCAAAATATTACAGAGGCTACCAATTACTGCCGCACCCACCGTATTCGCCCAACTTGGCTGCCTCCGATTTCTTTCTGCTCCTCAGCATGAAAACGTGGCTCGGGGGAAAAAAATTTAGCTCAAACGAGGAGGTTCTCGTTGCGATAAAAGCTTATTTTGAAGAGTTTGACGAATAGTATTTTTTGGAGGGGTTGAAGAAGTGGCAGAAACGTTGGGAAAACTGTATTGAAAGGAGATTACGTTGAAAAATTGAAAAAATAAATTGTGAAAAACGTGCCTCTTCATTCCTAACACGAGTTCTCGTTGATCGACCCTCGTACGAGCAATCTAGTTTACCAAAGTTTTCGGTGGTTTTCCATGAAACTTTATAGTAGAAACCAGTTTTAGAAAGAGCCAGTTCTGATTCTCAAATAGTATAAGTGGAAGTTGAGCAGAAGGCCTCAGCTAATCCCAACCCAACTAACGCTTGGAATTCAATTTAGTCCCGACCAATGAAAATGTCTGCAAGATATTATTAGATACGAGTCTAATTTGAATTTGAAGGATCGGCAAATTTCAATATTACCAACAAACATTCAACTAACACAAATTCAAAAAATAGAAATTTCCCTCACTTTATATTGCATCGACCTTCGCATCAACCTTAATAAATTTCAACATTTTTACTTTAACTTTTCTTGGAAAAAGTTAGAATATAGTAATTAGTCAAAACATTGAAATCGCCCATTCCACTTTTAAAATACGTTTTGGACCTCTAGAAATCATTTGCGATCAAAATTAGTTGGATGTCTGTATGTCGGTTTGTCGGTTTGTAGATTGTAGATTGTTAGTTGTCGATTGTGTACATTTTTTCTCCAAAGATAGCGGTGACAATATTATCGACGGGTCGATTTGAAAATCTCTGGAAAAAATTTAAATATTCATGTTAAGAACCCTATTGCTTTTGGTGTAATCGGACAAAGGCTACTATAGGCTCCCATACAAATTTTACTGATTTTTAAAATTCGAAATCAATTCTAACGTAATCAATCAAAATGGTTAAAATTTTGACCATACAATCATTGTCCCAAGTTTGCCTGTGAATTTTGAATTCAATTGACCAAAGCCTACTATGGGCTGCCATAAAAATGTGGGTGATTTCAATGAAAAATAGAAATAAATTCTGACGTAATCAAACAAAATGGCGATAATTTTGGTCAAGGGCATTAATTAGTGTCCAATAAGTTAAACTATCAATTTTGTGCCTGTTCGACCAAAGCCCACTATGGGCTCCCATACCACTGTTGATGATTTCAATAAAAAATGGAAATAAATTCTGACGTAATCAAACAAAATGTGACATTGACATTTTGGGCATTGACACCAATTATTGTCCACCTAATAATTTTTNAAATAAATTCTGACGTAATCAAACAAAATGTGACATTGACATTTTGGGCATTGACACCAATTATTGTCCACCTAATAATTTTTAGCCCAATTGGCCGAAGCTTTCTATGGGCTCTTGCAGAAATATTGATGATAGTAATGAAAACAAGCGAGAGCGGAGGTAGCCAAAGACAGCTTACCTAAAATTTATAAGTCGGAGCGACGGTAGGAGCGGAGGCAACAAAAATAACTTGCTGTCCCCTTCAGCATCTTCTTGTATCAGCCGGAGGCGACTCTACGTCCTCCTCCTACATCAATAAAAAATAAAAGTAAATTTCTTCCTATTGAAAAATGGTCAGTAGACGGACACAAAACAATAATCAAATCATATTTGTAAACTACACCCGATATTATATAAGTCTTCAAACTATAAAAGTCAAAGTCTAGAGTATTGTAATGGATCTGTTTATTTTAATTCGCAAAATAAAAATCTCTTCAATTTATCTTGATAAATGCTACAAAATTCTAATTAATTTAATTAGCTTTAAAAACTTTTAATCAGCATTTTCGAGTCGAGTTCCTCTCTAAATTTACATAATCTGTAATGATCCTCAACAGAGATTAAGTTCCAATCTCAAGAAGGTAATTCATTCTCAAAGTTCTTTTTATTCTTCTAATATTTATTTTTTCAATTATCCTTAATTACCTTACAATTTTAACATTGTATTTCCCTCTCTATACTTTATATTATTTCGAGTTGACTCAGAAAAAATCTATTTTAATCCTTTTACCTACATGCTGAATAATGTAAGAAGGAAGTAAAAATATAATAAAGAAAAGGATGGACGTGTGTTGCTTTATACTTTTCGTGGCTGTACCTAATTTTCTCAAAACACGAAAGAATACAGGCTTAGCAGCTTACAATAATTTTTGTTTCGTTAATTTTCCAATCTCTCCATGTCCTAGGTTCACTCAGGCTAAAAATCAAAAAAAATACTCATGAAGTTGGTGATACAGTACCAAATCAACTGCTGCTGTTAACAAACTACCTGCATACTGTGCATACAAATGTGAGAGTATGCGGGTAAATTTGGTCCAGTTGATATAAACAGAGTTTCCCCCGCTTCTGATTTAAAAAAAATTATTTAAGTTAATATTTCCCCACTAAATGGTCTACATAATTATTCTCATTAAAATTAATTGTAGCTTTTTTCTGGTGAAAATCTCAAAATAAAACGAAAATATATAAATAACGATAAAGGATTTTAATTATGTGATTCTGCTTGTACGTTATTATGTTTTCTTTTGAGCTGAAATTATGTTTATGTACCCCAGATATTTTACTGGTTAAGTGGTTTTTGATTGCAAGCACAAGGAGGTAGAAATTAAATTAATAGAGGAATTATTTAATGTTATTTTAAGTATGCTTATGTTTTATGTAAGTGAATTTTGATGTGGGAGCATTTGGTATTCTATAAGTCTGCCACTTATCAAGCTAATTGTTATTATTATGGAAGATTTTGTTGGCTCTATAGAAAAACATGACATGTTTTAGCATTTATTTAGTTTAATAAAATTGATATTAAATGCTACATGTAACGGTTCAATACTTTATACTCTTATGGTTTTTTATTATTATTATATCTTTATTGTCTACAGGTACAAGTACCCCAAAGACGGGTCAATTACAAACATGAAAATTACAAAAAATAATGAAAAATAAATTAACAAAATCAAATAAATAAAATAACAAAATTACAAAAAATATCAAGAATAGTTTGAAGCTGAAGCTAAAAAATAAACTTATTCAATAATGTTTGGAAGATTTGATTTCAAAATGCCTTTGAATACATTTCTGCTCAAATTAAAATCAAAGTGCTCATAAACTGCAAGGAATTGGCGGAGCATTGAGCTTAATGGAGAATTATAACCGTAATTGGTCCTATGAAAAGGCAGCCTCAAAAAATGATTATTTCTCGTGAGACGGATACCAGCATTGAAATCAATTTGTGAAAGTAAATTAGGGGCATCAAGTCTAGCTGTTATAATATCGGAGAACAGAACAGATTGTGCAATCCTACGTCTTTTAGCTAGCGTATCAAGACCAATTAAACAACAACGGTCCTCATAAGGGGGCAAGTTATTACGGTCCCGCCAAGGGAGGCGTCGAAGACCATAGCGCACAAACTTTCGTTGGATTCGTTCGACACGATTAATATGGACGCTGTAATACGGCATCCAAATGACTGCACCGAACTCAAGATGTGATCTGACTAGGGAACAATATAAAGTTTTAAAGCACCTTATGTCACGAAACTCCTTAGTGT
>JXPH01032024.1:3219-13246 GCA_001014845.1 Mochlonyx cinctipes | reverse complement strand
CGACCAAAATTGGGTGGACGTCGTCTGTTAGTCGGTTGGGCGATCCCGCGATCCCGAAATCCATCGACTCTTTTTTGTCTCAAGAAAACTCCTAGACTGTTTGCCCGATCGAACTGGAATTTTGGAGGAAGTATTAATTTGATAAAGACACGTGCTTCATTTATATGAGAGCCCAATTGGATAAAGGCTTCTGTGGGCTCCCATACAAAGTCAACATTTTTATACCGAAAATGATTAATTTTGGTAATTAAACGGCGTAACGTCATCAAGAATGAGTACGGCCCTCCTTATGGCAGCCCTTATTATCCGGAGTGACAACGTTAGGAGCGGAGGCGTAGAGAAAAGAACTGTTGAAGTTAAAAGTCGTGAAGCCGTATCAACCTGGTTCTTTTATTGTATATTGTATTGTAGGAGCTCGATTATGACCTTTGTCTATTTGTGAAAATTTTGAAGACGTTTGGAAAAGGAGTTATCTAAGAAAGTTTGGAAGCAGCAAAAATGGATGATATAATCCTAAATTTAGTATAGAAACTATCACCAAAAACTAAAATTTCAAATTTGAGCTCATTCCGAGCACTAGAACTCAAGAGATATGGAATTCCTGGTACATAGGAGCCAACAGATCCCGATGTCCTAGGCTTAAAGTTTTTTAGGAACTATTTCTGGATACTTACCACAAGATTATGTTTAAAATTTGAGCTCATTCGGATCATTAGAACTCAAGATTTCTTCTTCTTCTTCTTCTTCAGATAATGATTTTGTATGACAGCCCCTCGATCCATCAAAATCAGTTAAGATTTACGTGAGTTATCGTGGGTACAGACACACGACGACAAAAAACGACGACAAAACAGACGACAGACCCAGACACAGACATTGTTTCTGTTTTTTTTATCACGTTTCAGACCATTTTGAGCGAGGAACCAAAAATTTATTTTTTAACTGAATACCTACAATAGCTTTTCTTTTCTACCTACCTATGAAAGGAAAGCTAAAATCTGAAACATTAGGGGAATTGCTGATACCCTTAGGCAACCTTTTCACACTAGAGAGTTTGGTAAAAATGTGTTTGAAATTTCTCCATACAAATGTGATCTATAATGTCCATGTCAATGATGAAATCGATGTTGATGCTGCAACAATTGGCTTTAAAATTGAATACGATTAAAAATTGTAATTCTATTTGAATGGTATTTTACCATCAAATAGTTGGAAACAAATTAATTTTCTCTATAATAATACTAAATTTATACCAAAATTTCGTCAAATTATAATTTTCAAGCTAATTGAATAATAATAAATTTATTTTGCCACACTCCACACATCGAAAATGGAAAATTTTATGCATAGAATAGCAAAAAAAGAGACGAGGTTTATTCTCTTCCAGATTTATTGCCTGATATAAAAAAAAGTAACCGTACAATGACAATATTATGTGTGTACAATTACATTTAGACAATGACTATTTTTGTGCTTATGTATAAACCATAATGGACGGTCATCCCCCGTAAAACCTCATTATGTCGTAAAAATTTATTGGAATTCACTCGAGAGTATGCGTCCCATAAATTGCCTACATTCTAATGTACTCTTTCAGTTCTGGGATTTTGGATTTCAATTCGTATTATATTATATTTATCGATTAAAATCACGTACAGCGAGAGAGATGCAATTGCTAAATTCAATTTGCATATGAACACGAAATTGTGAAAATCAAAATCAAAAAGTAAATTTGGAATGTGTATAGCCAGATGATGGTCAAAATTTTGTTTACTATTATTATTATTATTATTATTAGTCGAGTATTTTCAATTAAAATGTAATTTTATCTTGCGGCTTATCAGAATAAATTGCTGCTGAATAGAGAGAGAGTGTAGTGTATATTGTGGTCTAAATATATAAATTAATTTTCCAAATTCCATTTTATTCGCCGATCGTTCAGAAGCTGTTCGACTTCGTGCAGTGCAGAATTATAAGAAGTTTAAGAAAAAATGAAAATAAAAACAAAAACAACGTGAATCTGAATCTTGAACTCAAAGAGAGTGTTGTAAAAATATACACAAAGGTATATAAGAAGAAAACCTGTCCAACTGGATTTTGATAAATCGAAAATAGAGTTTTTTTGTTCAATTCTTTTTTATTCAGATTATTTATTCATCTAATTTTGATTGAGTCTGAAGCAAGGAATATGTTATGATATGCTGAAATGCACAAGAACCATCGTGCTGCTATATGGCAGTGACTCACATCGGTAAAGAAACGACAAGTGTCATCATTTCAGCTTTTCTTCTACTTAGAAATATAGAAGAGAAGGTAAAAAATTTGTTTTAGATTTTTCAATCCCTTTTAAAAACTTAATTTAGAAAGAAGAATATTATGAACCCTTACACACTTATATCGGACCATTGATTCTTGAGATAATTTTAAAAGTCCGTTAGGCTCTCAGAATATTTTGTATGAAAACTCGGGTAATTTGAAAATCTTGGACTAGGTAAATTAGGACTGGGAAAATTGGTATCCAGGGGTTTTTTGGGATTCTGAACAAAATATATGACATCATCGAAAAAAGTGAAGTGTAAAAAGTGGTCAAAATAACAACCAATTTGTTCATCGGCTCCAGAGTTTCTTACTTTTACTTACTTAGACCTTCATTTCATGATTGATTGATTGATTAAGGCCTATGGCTCCTTGTGGAAACAGCCGGTCAATAGTATGTTTCCATCTCGTTCGATTCCTAGTGGTTGCTATAATGTCACCCCATCCATCATTGTGTACTTCCAACTCTGACTTAACGGAACGGTGCCAAGTTTGGAACGAGTTCCTTCCCGAGGACAGTACTCCAAAGCCTCTTTGGCTATAGATCCGGGTTCCGTTGGACCTCGTCGTAGCACATAGCCGATCCATCCAAGTTTGCGTCGCCTGATTTCTATCTCCATACTAGTCATACCACATTGCTGCCATAATTCTATGTTAGTAATCGTTCGAGGCCATCTTATCCGAAGGATTTGCCGCAGACATCGATTGACAAATGTCTGCATTTTATTGGTGACTTTCGTTTCATAGTAATGTAAAAGTGCGTTCGATCGAACCTTAAGAAAAGTAGGAAGACCTTACAGAAATTCTGGCTACTTTGAGCCCAACAAACACTTGGTTTTCAATATTGCACAAAATCCCTTGCAAAATCCACAGATCATCTTTTAGAGTTCGTTTTACTCTAATTCGCATTCAACCCTATTGTCTTTATAAAGGGTGTCCCTAAATTAACTCAAGATTTGAATTTGCGCAGTAATTTGTTGGCGACCCCGAAAAACAAATTGACAGCTGAGAGTTTAGCTGAGTTAGTAAAAATTGAGGATTACATGATACAATAACGTGTTTTCATTATTGAACAATATCTCAAAAATAATGAAAGTTTGGCGGCCGCAGTCCGAAAATTTCATACAAAATATGATCGGAATAGTGTTTTAACTTCGTCAACTTTGAAGAGATAAATTTAAAAATTCAGGGAGACTGGATCAGAGGAGACGTTAAACACACTGGTCATCAAAAACAAGCCGTAAAAATGTCAATATCGAAGCGTGAGGGTGTTGGTGAAAATCTGTGAACAGAAACTCTCTACAGCGTATACTCACAAAAGATCTGTGTGTCCATGCACAGCGATGATAGTTCGTTGAATGGATTATTGAACAACAACAAGTGGATGCTGATTTTTCTAGCAAAATCATCCTAAGCGATGAAGCACATTTTCACCTTGATAGCTTTGTTAATCATCAAAATTGTGGAATTGTGGTATGTGGTTGTCGAAAAACAACTACATCCACAACGTGTCACTGCTTGGTGCGGATTTTGGGCTGGAGGCATAATTGGACCATACTTTTTTGAAAATGAGGCTGTTCAAGCAGTGACTGTTACTGTTGTTTGATATCGTGTCATGATAACACAGCTTTTTCAGCCGAAATTGGTTGATATTTATGCGGCTAATAAGTGGTTTCGACTAGACGGTGCCACATGCCATACAGCCCGTGAAACAATTCAACTACACAGCAAAAACTAAGAGTGATTTAAAAAAATATATTTTCAAAAGTACTAATATTTTACACTAAATTAAACTTTACTTCAATTTGATAGTAATTTTACTTTAATTTAGAAGCAAAATTACTATAACATGGTAGTAAATTACAAGAAATTTGAACAATTTACTACCAATTGATAGTAAAATTACTCAAACAGAAAGAACGCCGAATTATATATCAAGTAGTAGTAAAATTGCTGCGAATTTTTTTTCTGTGTACTGCATAAGACAAAAACTGGTTGTGTACTTTCTCATTTCGGTGATCAGAATTGGCACCCTAGATCGTGTGATTTAACACTACATATTAGATTTCTTTTTATGAGGTTATTTGAAGTCAAAAATCTATGTCAAGAAGCCTACAACCACCAGTGCATTACAGAAGGAAATTAAATACTGCATCATCAAAATTCAGCGACATTTATGCAAAATAGTCATGGAAAATTTCGAAAAATGATTGTTTATGTGCCAGTAAACCCGTGGAGGCCATTTGCCCGATGTGTTACTCCATAAATAACCCTATCCTATGTAGTTTATGATTCAATAAAGACTAAAAACTGTGTTTTCTATTAAATTAAAATCTTGCGTTAATTTTAGGACACCCTTTATTTACTCTATTTTGCACTTAACCCTACTGTCTTTTTCAGAAAAAGACAGTAGGGTTACGTGCAAATTAGTGTTAATACAACTCTAATAGGAGTTTTGAAAAAAAAAACATTTCAAATTAAACTTTTTTCAAATGGACAACACTTCAAATTAAATTTTTTTTAAACGTTTTTCCAATGGATCCATTTAAAAAACACGTAAACATTTAAAAAGCAATTAAAAAACATTTAGAAAGCATTAAAAAAACTTTTAAAAAAGATTTCAGATTAAAATGTTTTCCATTTGAAAAAAAATATTAAATGTGGTCATTTCAATTATAAATGGTTTTTAAATGTTTTTTTCAGTGTAGTATCAAGTCTTGATAGCCTTCCTTACGTGTAGCCATTTTAATACAAAAATAAGAATATTAAAATAAATCCAATATGTTTAGAAAATATCAGTAGTATTATTTATATTAGTAGTATTAAAATTTTAAAAATGCAACGTGAGGATGTCTTTAGGACGTTAAATTATGTATGGTATTTTCATGGGCTACTGACGTGTTCTTAACCTCACGGGTTGTTTAAATAATAGATGACGGCCTCACCATTTCCTTATGAGTCCCTCACAGCTTTCCTCACGAATTCCTAGCTTAATACCCGATTGTCACTCGTGAGAAATTTGATAGATTTCTCGAAGAGAGTATTTTTGAAATTTTGATTTGACGCTTCGTTTCTGAAATAAACTTTAGAGCGTTTATACCCTGTTAATACCGACTGTCGTCCTTTTTAATCTTCAAATAACAGCAAAAACTGATAGTTTCCAAAGAGAACTAGAAAGAGAGAGAGAGAGTCTAGCGTCAGGAAATCGAAAGAAGGTAATAATGAAAAAGAAGAGATAAGAGAAATCCGGGGATACTAACAAACTAAAAGGTATTTTCTAGACCACGATCTTCAATCTAGGTCTGCTTGACTGGTACCCTTGTTTGCACGCAGTCCATAATTATAAGTGGAGCACACAAATCATTCCATCAAATAACTAAACTGATAAAATTAAATTTTTATTCGAAATTAAATCGCACGGTTCTCATAAATGGAAAGAGGTATAAATATGAAAAGCTATAATCCACTTTGTAGTTTACTTTGTCTTCACTTCAATCTTATTTATTCAATCTTTGATGAGATGATGGTTGAATCAAAAAAGGATTTTTATATTTAATTTAACCTCTCCATGGGTCACTGATCCCTTCAGCTGATATTGAAATATTATTGTGTAATAAATGCTGGTAATCAGATTGAAACTATAAAATCAAATCTTTAAAAGTGGAGATGGAGATGTACTTTGTACAAATCCGCAAGCTTATTGAAATTCTTTTCCAGATTATGTTTATACCGAAATCTATAGTCCACAATTTATTCTCACCAATTGATATTTTCCTTCTTTAAAAGTTTTTTATTTTTATTTTAAAGTCAATCTTAATTTCTGTTGTAAATCCAAATGAAACACTTATGCTCTTCCCCATCCTTTTGTCCTTGTTCCATTCTTATTATAAAGTCATTTTAGTTATTTAACATCAAATAATCCTGTGCAAACGTTTTGAAATTTAATTTTTATTTTCGTAATCAAATAAAAAAGACATTAAAAGCAGTTAATTAAAGCATAAATTCAGCGATTTTCTTCATAATCATCACCATCATTACGGATTACAAATATAAACAAATTAACCATATTTTTTCGATAAAATACTGAGCATAGAAAAAAAACCGGAAGCAATGCCCCTGTATCAATTTGTAAGACGATAAAATGCGATCTTCTGGATCAGAGATGAGCTCTTGTAAATTCTTTCGGGTCTATAATTAAATCATGCAATCAAATTCCATCAATTTTAATCTTTGTTTACGTTCATTTCTCGACGAGAATTATTTTCCAAACATTAATATCGTGTTTTCAAAATTTATTTGATTCAAAATTTTTTTTTCTTCTTCACTTCTTGCTTTATAGTATGTATAAAAGTTCAACGATTTTTTTCTCTCCTCTTAATACAATATTATATATTTTGTTGGACACAATCCAAAATTTATAAGACACGATTTTCATTTAATTTCTTTCCATTCCAAATTTTTTTATGGATCATTCTTTAATCTTACATGTCAAGAAAGAAGCATTCAAATTTCATTTTCTTTTATCGTCACTTCTCGACGACGGCTGACGTGTACCATGTCGTGTGGTGGTGGATGATGAAATCTAATCAGTCATCTCCTAAGATATATGGAGTTAATGATGAGCCGTTAGGTGATATTTATCACATTTTTCTCTGATAATTGGAAAATACTTTTATCTCATCACCATGTTTTATGAGGTGTTTTGGATATGTTGATGCACACTCTGCAATGAAGGGTGGCTCGATTTGGAAATTTTGCTATTCGCAAAAAACTACCCCCGTGAAAACTTGTATTCTGATTCGAATAGTACCCCTGATTTTTTCAGATTTTTAAAATGACGTTTGTGTCTCGCGCCACCGGTTCAAAGTTGCATTTTGGTCCCATAGCTACCCTGATTTTTTTGGAATTTTTAAAATGTCGTTTGAACCCCGCATTACCGATTAAAAGTTGTATTTGGGTCCCAGTAGCACCCCTGATTTTTTGGGATTTTTGAAATAACGTTTGAACCGTGCGCCAGAGGTTCAAAACTGTCAATTTTGGAGACATTTGGGAAAAACTTAAAATTCTTAGGTAGAAGCGAGCCATTTTTTTTAACTTTTTATGTCACATTAGTGTAAAAATTTCAAATGGAAATTTCTCCGCAACCAGGTGGAATTTGAGGATGGCATTGCTGCAGAATGGTTTGTTTTAAGAAGCATATTACAAGAAGGCTTCGGGTCCCAAACATCTTCTTACCCACCCACAAACAGATAAAATGAAAAACCTCTAATTCAGAGGTTTTCTGATTTTTAGTGATTTTGAATAATATAATTTGAACTATTTTCAGGTCTATTATGACCGTAATACGTACCAGGATTTTCAAAAAACTTGAGTATGTAGGTATAAGCTAAAAATTAAATATATTTTGAATTTCGGTTAAAGTAATTTGAATTTAAAGATGCAAGGGCTGCTCAGGTGACTTGATCCATAGAGCGTCTGCCTAGCAGCCAAGGGGGTACGGATACTAATTCAACCCGTAACGATGGCACTAACTTATACGTATTTTCATCGCAGTCGATAAGTGCTTAGAGTTAGTTAGAGTGCTTTTTGTTCCCTATGAATACTAGGGTAAACGAAATAATTTCCAACATGTATCATCAGAGCTTTGCTTTTAAATATATGGTATACTTGCTGCAAAAGCTTAAGTATGAGATAGAAGGCGATAAAATGGTGTTCATGTCGAAGAGGTTTCAGGTCAGTTTCCTCGCAGCGAAAATCAAACGCAAGTTGATGCTCAATGAATGCATTAACATCACCATTAAAGTTATGGTGGTTTGGAATCCACTATAAACTGTAAGTCCATTAAAACCATAAAAGATATCTAGAATTTTTAATTTATCAACATTTTGCTTCTGATGATGCCTGAAGTTAAGTAAGGCGAAACGTAAAGCTTTTAGTGAAATAAAAGAAAAAAATTTGCTAAAACGTATCACCGACAAGTCAATTAAATATAATATTTTATTCTTAAATACGGTGAAGAAAAAAGATTACAATCTGAAATATGAGGACTCGCATGGTCCCTCTAGGGTACTATAAAAATTAAAATTCGAGTTAAAATCTGTTCACGTATTAACGGGAATTAGTCATAAGCCTCCATTAGCGTGTCCTCAGAATAGCCAACGTCGTCTGATTTTTAGTCTTATCGCATCAAAACTTTTGTCTTTCAATTTTAAATTTCCTCCAAAACTATGAGTTCGATTGAATAATTTTTGGGACGTGCTCTTCCGGCCAAAACCGTAAAAAAGGTGTTTTTGGAGAGTTTTCGACAAAACAAAGAAAAATAATTCTGAAATACATCTCTTGAAATATTTAGATTTCATTAAAAAAAATAATTTCCCTTCTTGTTTTAGTGGATTAAATTTAGTGGCCGCTTGCTAGGGCCCTCAAAGTCGAAAAAATCACCTAATTTTCAATTTTATGCTGACTAAATTTTTTTGTACTAGCTGATTTTGATGGAAAATTAGGTGAAAGTAGATGTATATTGTACAAAATATTTTTAAATTTTTTAAATTTAATCAGATAAGGGGCTGGGAACATGCAAACCCCTTGAAAGTACAAGTGACCCTTAACGATATCTTCCGTTTGAGTTATCCGACTAAACTGAAAATTGGCACATATATTTTTTTAGTACTGTAATCTAAAAACTTTGGAGCTTGGAACCCAATGGGTCAAAGGCTACTATGGGCTCTAGTACAAAAGCAACTGAATTTATGAGTTTTTAAGGTTTAATTCCATGGTCCAAAGTCCAAATGAGCTCAAAATTGATATGAGTGCTTATATTGTTATTTTATTGAAGCCCTTAAATTTTGAGTCACTTTAGTTGAAGGCTTCTTTAGGCTCCAGTACAAAGGTAGTCATTAAAGTGTAATAAATGGTATTTTAACCATAATTTCTGTTCCTGGCCTGTGCATATAAATTGCTCAAAATTTGCAAATAGTAGCAACAGGAATTGAAAGATAAAACTTTTGAAGGGTTAGACGTACAATCAGACGAGATTGGTTATTCTAGGGCCACATAGCCTTCATAGCACAAGGTTAGATAACTAGCTTCAGAAGCGAAGATCCAGAGTACAAATCTCGGACAGAATTTTTTTTTAAATAATAATATAATAAGGCCTATAGTGCCCTGTTGGGACCGGGTGAGTCCTCATATTTCAGATAACTTTCTAGGTATTTAGTGGACCTACAGCCTATAGTGGATTCCGAACCACAACAACTTTAATGGTTATGCTAATGAGTTACCAGCTCATTGAGCCCATCAAGTCATGTTCAGTTTCTATTGCAAGTAATCTGAGTAACCTCACATACACATATATACCACCACAATCATAGGTTATATAATTGTAGATGGTAGTAGCTGTATGTAATGTCTTTTTTTATTCGATAGAAAAAAATAATTTTTATTCTCATTAGTTTAATAATGTCATGCCTAATTACGAACCCGAATAATCAGCAGATGAAATTTAAGGTTAATCTGCCTTGTATTTGGCATATTTTATTAAGTGTGTTAGCTGATGAAATGTAGCTTAAGAAATGTAATCTCCTCATTAATAATTTGGTTATTTTCTCTATAAAGTTTTAATAGCTTGAGCAGTAGAAGTACTTTTATAAAATGACCTGAAATGCCAAATGCACAGAAGAAATAGCAACATATACTCCGGCTATTATAGACC
>JXPH01032004.1:0-11129 GCA_001014845.1 Mochlonyx cinctipes | reverse complement strand
TGTTTTAGGTGTGGAATTGGTTAATATTTCCACAATTGGTTGATTTATTACGATTTCCATTGGATCATTAATAGAAATTCTGGAGGTTTTAATAGTACAATTTTTCGGTACTTGAATTATTCCTACATTGGATAAAGTTTTGGTAGTGAGTTTTGCATCACACTTAATTGCTAATTCCTGACTAAAAGGTAGTATGAACAGGTAAGTATTATTTGAACTGCCTATATCTACCCATGTTTCTTGTTCTATTTTCATGGTTCTTTTAGTACAACTTGAATAATTTCTATAGCGTAAGTAGTTCAATTCACAACTTGCAACTTCTCTTCGTTCATAAAACGGAACGTTAGCTTGAATCAACCTAATGTTTTTATTTTGGACTATCTTAGCCTTCTGATATAAATTACTTGCTTGTCTAGCGGAAGTATAATTGGAATCAGTGATTATGATCTTTGTATCAATATCATAATATTCATATAAGTTAGCGTTTCCAACCAAATGAGGTATTGTCCGTAACTGGACAAATTTAAATGTGGTAGGAAAAACTAATGGAACGTATAGTGTTATTAATATGTGTGTTTTAGAGAACGCCACCATATATTGTATCAGTTGATAGTAATAAGCTACATTTTCCAAAGTTATTGGAATAGGTAATTCTTTGTCCTTTAAATTAATTTCAATTTGTTTTAAGGCCTTCCATAAAACTCCTGGTTGGATTATATCGATAGTAATGGATTCAGGGCTTGTTGTAATTAAATTCAAAATTAGCTTTTGCCTGCCCTTTACATGTTCTATAAGGTAGTGTAAGATTTCCATTAACCGACTTAATTCGTCTCTAGGAGTCGAATCTAAAGTATCAGAACTCAACTTCCGTTCCAAATCTTTGACTTGTTTACTTAAAGTGTTAATCTCATATTCCATGGTCACAAACGTGTGATTGGAAAAGTTATACAATGAACCTAGAGCAATAGTTTCTTTATTCAATTTATCTTGCATTTGGCTTTCATTATCATTTAAATTTTGCAGAGCTTCATTAACTTTACTTAAATTCTCCTCCGTTAAAATTCCAAATGCAACTTGGAAAAATGAACCCACAAAATTTAGGTAACCTCGTTTTTCCCTGGATCGATTATCCAAATACTGTTGTAAAAACATATGGTTTTCATTCAACTCCTTAATAGTATCAAAAGCTCTGGTTAATAAAACATTACAAAACAAAATTAAAAACCTTTGTTCCAGCTCTTTACAAATAGCTAATAATGCTGTAGATGTTTCATTTAAAAATAATAAATCAGATGTCACTTCCACTCTTGGTAAGCTTAACCTGATTTTAGCTTTTCCATCAACCCAGCGTCCCGACTCCAACTCCTGCACAAAGAGTCCTAGTTCTGTTTGCGGCACAATGCGTACTTGACCCTGTATCAGCACGACGAGTCCCAGTAAGATTAATAATTGGTTCATTGTGTAATGTGTAATTANATTGTGTAATCTGTAATTAACAAGAAAAATATCTCGTCATATACTTAGTTGATTACAGTTTTAGTCAGATATATAATGAGTCTCATTATATTTATTACGTTGCTACAAAAATTATCCTCTTAATTTCCCTTAATGGATAATCTACCTTACGGGTTACTTAAAATAATATTTAGAATTTTCTCAAAATAGTTTTCAATTTATCCCCACAAAGAAAATTATTTGATAGGGAACTGGCTTAGACTAGCTTCAACTAGTTTGCTTACCTACCAACTTTTCTTTGGGTTTAAACTGCGCGAGTTGAACACAGTTGTGGTGTGCACTCACTTAAAAAAATGTCAAAATAATGATTAAAAAAAAAATGGCGTCGGAATTTTTATACCGAACTCGGATTTCACTTACTCGGACAGGGTTTCGAAACATCATATTTTCTGCAGGTGAGTACAAATATGTTCGTTAAGGTTACAACTTTTGGGTGTGTATATATATTTATGTATTTATAAGTTCATCCACATTCCGACCTGCCCAATCCTCTAATTCCACAAATCATATCCTGGATATACCAGGGTTTTAAATCTACTCTGACTGGTTCCTGAAAGTATCCAAATTGACTATTCATTCACCAGTATAGGAAACCTCCGCAGTGGAACCTACTTGCTTGGTATAACTTCCCTTTTCTTTTTCCAATAAACGCACAAGCATACCCACCTATTGCTCTCCAGTTACAGGTAACAGATATTTATTTAATTACTTTTTCTACCTATATATTTTACTCGCCTCTCTTACATACTCTCCTTTCTTGTTAAACAAATGAAACAACGAAATTCATTTTATAAGTTTATTACCACCTTTTTTTTTTCAAATCCACATAATTTAAATGGACAAACTACCTCAATATTAATTCTGAGGCCACGGTGGATGAGCGCTCGGCTCGGGTAGTTCCGTTGGCAAAAATACATGCCCCAAAATCTGTGTTCTCACTTCCTCTACTTGTACCCCTTCTTCCCTTGTAGAGGGCTTTGATTTGATCTTCTTTTCTAACCTCCGTAATTTCCGACGAAGGGTTTTGATTTCTCTTTCTAACATTGTAATTCGATCCCGAATGGAGGAGGTTTTACTCCCTTCGGACCTCCCTTCTCTTCCGACCGTCGTCTCCCTATCTTCTTCTTGCATCTCTAACAAAATAAAACAAGTAAATGATTTTTTTTCTTTCCCCAATGAGACCCTTTTTTCGATCAAAATGGAACAGTATTAATATTTTATTAAATTTCTTGGAGTCCTCAGGCCACAAGACAACTTCCGAGCGAAATAATGTGCAGGAATAGTCATGAAACTACTTAGTTCCACATAACCACATTTAAGGATGGCTGAAAATTTAACGACTGCATACCCAACTAAGTATTCCAAATTTTTATTTCCTTCGGTCAAACTATTCGAATGTTTATGTAACTTGGACCTTTTTTTTTTTTTAGAACTGTCTGAAAAAAAAAAGTTGGTGAAGGAAGGCTGGCTCCCCAAAAACAAATTCCTTGGAACCCGCTTCAACTGCCTTCCTTCAAAGAAACCAACTGGAGCCTCAGGTGAGTCTATTTTTTAAATTAGTATGGAAGTTTACCCCCAAAACTCAACCGCTACTAATCTGCGGCTGTAAAATTCAGGACACCCACCATGACTCCCCCAGATCCCCCTTTCCATTTTGATCGGTTTGACATTTTGTGGAAAAATCACTTACTTTCCTCGTATATTCAATTTTAATGGATTTCCAACTGCTCTCCTTATGGATAAATTGAACACTGATTCGATTATCCATACCAGATCGGATGCTTCAATTAATACTTATCACCAAAATTCATCAATTTTTGTTTATTTTGATGTTTCCAATGTAAGTTGAGATTACATGAATTCTTTCCCAAGAATACAACAAAAATAAAAAAAAAAAATTCATTCAAGAATTTGCAATATTACAAATTCTTATCCATACTATAACATACCTCTAAGTATGTATAGTACACACTCGTATACATTTTTTAACCCTTACAGCAACACTGTAAGATTTAATTGCTTACAACTGTAAACAATGTGATATTCCTTCTATTCTACCCACTCATTTAAATTATCAGTAACTATTAAAGTTTATTACACCAGGCTCGGCGTAGACTACGCATGAAGAAAAAAAAACTCTTGTTTATTTCTCTTTTCTTCATTCCCATTTTCGTCCGTGATTTATAAATTTTAATTATTCTTCCCCAGAGATTAATACTTTATTAGTTAGGGTAAATAACTTTTCAGGTAGTGATCAAAAATTCGAGGGTTCGATTCCCTTACATATATGGTGTACCTAACTAGTAAAACGGACAAGGTAAATAACTACACAGGTTCCCAATTCAACTTCATGTTTGATTTATTAAACCAAAAATTTTCTTTTTCAACATGATCATCATTATCTATAAAAACGAATTTTTAAGTATGTACATTATTCCTGGTGGCTTCCTTACTTTATTTGTGGGCTAATTGCATGGTGATTGGGACTGATATTATAAAAGTTCTAGATAAGAGCTAGAAATCCAACCACCCTGTTTGGTGATCAACGTAAAAGGCAATTGCTTTTCAACATCTCCCAGTTCACCTTCAACCTTTCCTGGTTTTATCCCATTTAATCCATAAAAAATCCGTTGCTGTAGTGCTATCTGAAGTTCAAATTCAGCGGTTGTCTGATCTTGAAGTACGCAGTATGCAGTACTGGCTTACTTTTCAGCTTCTGACAAGTTTTCTGGTTTGGGTTGTAGGAATTGACGTCGAAATGACTCTTGGCTTAGGAACAGGTTTTTGAATTCATGTTCAGTTTCTGTTGCTAAACAACTGCTACCGTTGTATTTAATGCAATTATCCCATTCCACCATGGGTTCTTCGATTTTAATTAGTTTAAAACACTGGACATTATTCGAATCCATGTCTGCAAATGAAATACAATTAGTTAATTTAATTCCTCGTACTAAGTTGCTTAAATTTAAAAACAATTGTTCTGATCCAGTGGAATAATTGAGTTGAGTTGATTCGACATGGATTATGTTTAGCCTAAATTATTCTTAATATACTATGTAAATGGGACCACTGTATGGTCAATTATCCCAATGTATCAACGCGATATTCAGACATCTCTCGTCACAGAATTCGCGGCTGTGTCCGTTCGCTAGACAGTAAGAACATTTAGCGCAAATTCCCGAGGAGTAGATTGCTTCTAGGTGTTTTTTCCAAATTTTATCCCGTACTACCAAATGTACATGTTTGATTTTGCATAAATCCTCCCCGTGACCCTTTCTCAGGCAATACGAGCATTTCTTGGATGTCGGTGGTGGCAGTCCCTTGTTCATCAAGACATGTTGTTCAAAACATGAGCTCAGTGTGGGTTGCAACACCTGTTCCTTCTGATCGTTAATTTCCTCCAAAAATTCTGGTGCACTAAGTGCCCTTAAGGTAGTCGCGAAATCAACCCCCTTTGGGTTAATTGGTAACCAACTCTCTTTTCGTTCAAAAATTTTCATTTCCATAAATCTCTCAGCTGTATCATCAAATTCCTTCTTATTATTTANGGTTAATTGGTAACCAACTCTCTTTTCGTTCAAAAATTTTCATTTCCATAAATTTCTCGGCTGTATCATCAAATTCCTTCTTATTATTTTCCCATTTTTCTCCGTGGTCAAAGTGATGACTGGGCGAGTGGTTCATAATTATCCTATATCCCGTTGAAATAAGTAATTTTATTAGTTAAATTGCTTAATTCTGATTTAATCAGTAATTTACAAAGCGGAGAAAAATTTAGATAGGACAGGGTAATTATGAAATTTCCCCTAAGCTAATTCAAAAACTACAGGTTAAGATCAGGAACTTTAAATCCCGCTTAGGTGTAAATAAGTATTTCCCTAGACGATTCCTTCACATTGCAACAATTAGTTGTCGTAGATACTTTGAGAAATTAATCTACACTTGTTCAACAAATTGCCTACATTTATGCAATTAACCTTATATAAATTTCCAGTATCAATGAACTTGACCTACATTTAAATTTGTGGAAGGTTAGTTCCTTGTATACTTTCTTCCTCTCTTCTCTTCAAGTGATTGAAGTTAAAATAATTAATTATTTCTGAATTTAAGCTTCAGAACAAATACCAGTAATTGTATTACTTATAAGAATTTCGAGTGGGTCTCAGTTGAGAGCCCAACGATTTGAATCTATGCTGGAATTAAATTCCGGGATAGATCAACAATAATTGTCCCATTGAGATGCTATACTTAATGGGTGGAATTTCCCTTGTTTAATGTCTAGTACCATATTTCAGTACAATTTTATTTAATTTTCGCTTTACTTTGGCATGATCGTTTTTTAGGGTTAACAAAAGTTTGCTTTATTTATCTTAAGAAGCAAATTTAAAAAGATTAACTATAAAAATTTCCCCTTAGACCAAATCTATTTGCATAGTTGGTTCTTTATAAGCTTTCAACTGTGCATTATGCACTACCTTAAATTTATTTCCAACTAATATCTTAGAATTATGTTGGGACAAAATGTCCGCCACTAAATATGGGCCATCAAAAAATGGCTTCAAACTCTTCGCTACCCTGTGGTGGCTTTTTAGTAAAACCATATCTCCCCAACAGGGCATAAATTCAGGATCCATGTCCCGATCATGTCTAGCTTTCCGAGCCTCCTTCTTTTTCAATACATTTTCACGCACCGTTTTATGAAGTGCACCCATGACTTCTTTTAATTCGTTTAAATACGAAAAATATTCTGAGTCCTTATGAGGACGAGAATTAATCTTAGTAGGCCATTTAGCCTTATGGCCGAACAGGAGTTCAAATGGCGAGTATCCTGTAGTTAGGTGTACTGAAATATTGTAGGAATAAGTAGCCATGGATATATAAGAATCCCAAGTCTCCAATCGGTCTTTTATGTATGTTTTTATATACTGTTTGAGATGTAAATGATACTTCTCAAGTGCTCCATTCGATTGAGGTCTGTAGGCTGACGTCAAAGTACGATTTATTTCCAACAGCCTACATACTTCGGTAAAAAGCTCGCTCAAAAAATTTGATCCATTATCTGACACAAGATGGGTAATCAAGCCGAACTTGCTAACCACCTGGTCCACAAGGATTTTTGCAATTGTGGCAGAATCCTGTGTCTTAGTGGCAAAAGCCAATGAATACTTGGTAAGGTCGCACTGACACGTGACCGCAAATCTATTACCCGAGTCGCTAACGGGAAGTGGGCCAATTACGTCGACGTAGGTTCTCTCCCAGGGCACAGAGCTGGCTGTGGTTATTTTTATGGGAATTTTCGTGGTCCTACTAACCTTATTCTTTTGACAATCAGGACAAGTAGTGACCAGGTCTGTTACAAATTGTCTTAGCCCACTCCAGTCATAATACTGCAATATGCTTTTTAAAGTTTTATCCACTCCGGAATGACCTCCAAAAGGTGCCCAGTGAAATTCCTTCACTATAGCTAACTTCTCAGCCTCTTCAGTGACCCAAATTTTATAGTTCCTTAAGAATTCTACCTGAATTCCTGTATTCTGAAACAGGTATTTAATCATTCTAATAACTTCAGTATTACTGAGTATATTATTTTTATGTGTGATCATGGTAACCTGAATACAGGTATCCTTTCTGGCTAATAACATCGCTCGAAGCGTGGCTAGACGTTCGAATAAAACAGGGTAGGTAAATTCCTGCGTAAATTTTTCTTTACCTATTACATAGATTACCTGCTCAACCTCGAACAGATATCCTCGATTATGTATGACTTCAAATATAGTTTGTCGGTCATTAGGGTAGGCCACTGCCTCCCCTTCTAAGTCTCTAGGTATTATAAATACCTTGATAGCTTTTTCAGCCTTCGAAAACTTATCCATGTATTTAAACTCAGAGATGAACACTGAATTAGCCATTTTGGCTTTCACATATTCAGTATAATCCGGGGCTAGAAGGTCCAGATTTCCATTGTCCTCGCACCCCTCCAACTCTTCCTCCGGAAGTGCACCTCCCCGTTCGGGTTCGTCTGGTTCCACCTCCTCAATAATTGGCGATAATTTGCCCTGAAACAAGTCTTGGAAAACCCCTAACCTAGGAGTATATGGTTTACCAACTGTTTCCATTCCTAAATTCAAATCATCCCCCAAGTCTAAGTATTCCTTAAAACCTGGCTCTTGGTTAATGTCATCATTATCCATCACCGGAGGATTGTTACTTACTGACACCAGAATTTGTATACTCCCTAGTTTCTTTTTCCGAGTCACCTGGGTTCTTTCTGACTTTGTGGTAGTGGCACCACTCCGTGTTACCACAGACACAGTCCTCGTATCAACCCACTCTCGTTCTATTGTTATTAGATCGAATTTTCTTTTCTGATTTGGGGAGTCTAAATTGCTACCACCTGGAAAGATATCTTCTAATTTCTCACAGGCTCGTGTTTTATGGTCCTGTTCACAATGACAAACCTCTTTAACCAACCCTGAATTGTCTATTCCCACGGATTTGTTTGTCCGAGAATCGGGTTGATTTAAATTTTCACTACTTCCCACTATTTCACTAAATAACTCTAGTTCGCCCACTGAATGATCAATCAGACCTAAAACCTGATTTATGTCTTTCGCATAAGGCGTGACGAATTCTACTTGTGAATTTTCGTCATAAAATAGGTATTTTAACATCAAGAAATGACCAACGGGGTCAGGTGCCCCACCAGCTTCCTGAACTGTAATCCATTTAATATTCGCCTCCTTGCAATATTCTAGGCAAGAAGTAAGTACATTGAAAATCTCTTCAATGCTCGAATCGTCCCCAAAATTATCATTAACGCAGAGGACCACATTAGCCTTGGGCAAGCCAAGTTTCCGCAATTGCTCACCCTCGTCTTCCGGTAGAATATCAATAAATTCCATTAATTCCTGTTCAGATAAAGTATCTACCCCGATCCAGGACCGAGGAATTAGATGGACCATCCAAGAGTCACCATTTGCTCTTTTCACTGGTATGGAGGTGCACCAAACATTAGTCCCTTGAGTAATTTCTATGGGGTCTATTTCCCAAAATTCCTCGTACAACCATGGTAACTCTAACTTAGTACCCATGGGGTCTTCCTTAAATCTGGTACCCCTTAATGGTGTCCAGTTCCGCAATACCGTCCAATTTGGCATTGGTGAGTCTTCATATTCCAACATTAGCGTGGATTTTCACTTAACAGGTTTATGCTTCCTTATGGAAATTTTCTCCTTGGAAGGCTTACCCTTCTTTGCTAGTTTATCCTTTTTCGTTGGAGAAGACGCTGTTCTTCTTCTTATTCTAGTTGGACCCTCACATCCTCCACTATTTGGTCGGCCTCCGGTAATCGATCCAACTCGATCCGGGATAAAATGTCTGCCACTATATTCTCTTTTCCAGGCTTATACTCCACCCGGTAGTCATATTCCTCAATTTTTAGCCTAAATTTGAGGATCCGACTGTTTAAATCCTTAATCCTCATTGCAAATATGAGGGGCTTATGGTCGCAGCGAATTAAAACCGGTCGCCCATAAATAAAATGACGGAACTCAGTTAAGCCATATACTATGGCTAAAAGCTCCCGCTCGATAGTGGAATAACGCCGCTCGGCAGGTTTTAGGGTCTTACTAGCGAAGGCTATTGGTAAATCCATACCTTCGTTAGACAACACCGCTCCCATGGCAATACCACTCGCATCGGTAGTAATGATGAAAGGTTTGGTAAAGTCTGGATGTTGTAAAATTGGCGCGGTGGTCAGAGCTGTTTTTAATTTATTGAAACTCTCTTGACAATTTTCGTCCCAGAGGAAGGCCACGCCTCCTCGGATAAGGTTAATCAGGGGTTCAGATAGCCCTGAAGCTTCGGGAATAAATTTTCTATAATAATTTACCAATCCCAGGAAGGATCTAATATCCTTAATTGTTTTAGGTACGGGAAAAGCCCTTACGGCCTCTACCTTAGACTCATCGGGTTGGATGCCCGTTTCATTGATTACATGGCCCAAATAGTTGACCTCATGTTTCATAAACTGACATTTGTCAGGTTGTAGTTTCAAATTACTGTTACGCAACGCAGCTAAAACTAGCTGAAGTCGGTCATTGTGTTCCTGTAAGTTTTTACCAAATACGACTATGTCGTCCAGGTAAACGAAACAACTTTGTCCATTTAATCCCAACAAAATTTTATTCATCATTTTTTGGAACGTAGCTGGGGCGTTGCGCAAACCAAATGGCATTCTAAGGTACTCGTAACGACCTCGATTGAACACCGAGAAGGCCGTTTTATGCCTCTCATTCTCATTCAAACGAACTTGGAAATATCCAGATGCCAAATCCAAGCAAGTGAAGTATGTAGCGGATCCTATCAAATCTAATATCTCGTTAATCAACGGAAGAGGATAGGCGTCTGCTACGGAATGCTTATTCAGAGTTCTCAGATCTAAACAGCATCTCCATTTAGGAGTCCCATCGGTGGATTTCTTAGGAACCACCAACATGGGCGAATTATAAGGGGAATTACTCTCTTGGATAATTCCCTCTTCAAGTAATTGCTCGACATGGTCTTGTACCACTTTCCTGAGCGTTTGTGGTATCCGGTACTGACGGATGTATAAAGGTTTAGTATTGGTCGTGGGCAAGGGATGTACGATTGCATCCGTATAGGTTAGTTTTTCTCCTTCCAGATGAAATAAATCCTGATATTCAGTGACTATCTCCTTGAGTCTGGAGGACTCTTCTGGACTTAACGTAGCAAAATCTACTTTGTCCAGTACTCTTTGTAAACGATTAGATTCGGGAGTGGCCACACGCACCGATAATGTTGATTCAGGGGCTCTCGTTGGGGCATGAGCAACTAACTTAATTCCCAGTGGATCAGTAAAACTTGTTACCGACTCTTTTAAAATGAGTGCATGTTCCAGTTTAACTAAATGGTTCATTCCATTTAACACAATTTTTTCTGTTACCCCATTTCCTTTATTGCTATGGTTAAGTTTGTTACTCTCTTCTGGGCCTTTCTTAAATTCAAGACCTTCTAACTCAGGGGCCAAGTGGGCATGGTTAGAACTGAAAAACTTAACTGGTTCAGGGACCTCTTTGATATGGTCCGCCGCATTCAAACTCCCGGATTTACTGGCTCCGATGACATAACTAGAGAAACCAAAATTGGCTAATTCAGAGGCCCTATTGGCATGATTAACTGGGTTAACTGACTCCAGTTCAGCGGTCACCTCGGCAAATTCAGACTGAGAACCTTGTCTATTTTCTGTTTGAATGGCTCCGTTAACATGACTAGAACAGCCCAAAATGGCTAATCCAGAGGCTCTATTGGCATGACTAGCAGGGTTTACTGCCTCTAGTTCAGAGGTTAACTCGGCAAATTCCGACTGAGAACTTCGTCTATTTACTGTTTGAATGGCTCCGTCAACATGACTAGAGCAGCCCAAAATGACTAATCCAGAGGCANCTGCTTTAATATGAGGTCAGAGATATTGTTTGGGGAACATACAGTCATAGTTCGCTTCACAAAGTTGAGCGAACAATTAAAATATTGAAGGAAATCAATTCCTAAAATCCCATCGTACCTTTCCGTCACAATCTTATGTACGATTGCTA
>JXPH01031928.1:285-14491 GCA_001014845.1 Mochlonyx cinctipes | reverse complement strand
GTCCGTCACTAGCA
Source organism: Mochlonyx cinctipes (assembly GCA_001014845.1). NCBI lineage: Eukaryota > Metazoa > Arthropoda > Insecta > Diptera > Chaoboridae > Mochlonyx > Mochlonyx cinctipes. The sequence continues at coordinate 14,477 of JXPH01031928.1, read as the reverse complement.
CATTTACCCTATATTTCTATGTAAAAATGCTCCAAAAATAGTTTTCTGTGCTGTGGAGAAATGTTATTGAATCTGAATCTAATTAACTGCGAAGCTATTTTTATGAAATAGAAATACATGTTTACAAAAATATTATATTAATATTATATATTAAAGGAAGGTGGTGTCAAAATAAACATCACAACAAGCTCTGGGAAAAGCAGTATTCTAATTGAATGTGAGATACCATATTTTAATAAACTAAAAATATTTCGTGCTAAAGGTTAATCAATTTCATATTTTCGACCCCTAATTATTTGATTTTAATGTCTGCACATTTCGTGACAAACAATATTATGTTATTTTTTTTCAGTTCTTTTTGGGCCATTCATAACTCTATACCTATACTCTATACGAACCAAAAAAAACCTACAGCAATAAACTGCAAATGTTATAAGAGCACGTACAAGGAGAAAAAAAGATGTACCTGAAACGTTAATGTCAGGGTGTAGGCAGATATTTATAGAATGTTGTCTAATCAGCAACATGATGAAAAGATTGCGTAGACGGCGAGGGTGTATATAATTTTAATTTCAAGTTTGACACACACACACACACTCATTTGTCTTAAATAGAGAACCATGTTTTAATGAAAACCTACAACAAAGATAATAAACTTGGTACATACTACCATACGGCAAAAAAGCATGNAAAACCTACAACAAAGATAATAAACTTGGTACATACTACCATACGGCAAAAAAGCATGCTGTTAACATACTACCCGCATACTCTCATATTTTTATGCACAGTAATTGAGTAGAATGTCAACAGTACGCTTTTTTTACCTCTGGATACTGGATACTCCATATAAAATTTTTTACACGTATATTGAATGTAGAACTTATTACAAAAGCGGTTTATGTGTGAGTTATACTTTCTACTGTCGCGTTTCGAAAGAAATGAGTATTTCGCTGGTGAAATTGAGCCATGAGAAAGGCGAACTTTGTACTACCGCTTCTTAATATCAGGAACAAACTGAGCATGCGGAAACCGGTTCGTGCACGCTATGCGAAAATTACACTAAGCATTTGCGCTTAGCTAGCATGTCACGATAGGCTTACCGAAAGAACGATGATTTACAAAAGGCAAGTCCGAACGAAGCGTTCTGTCTATAAAAATAGCATAATAATGTTTTCAGCTGATTCGACTGCTGCGGCTTGATAGCATATAAGAGTATCGTGTTTTCCCAGCAATTTCTTGCCTACAACGAAACCTTTGGCCGGTGGGGGAATACACGAAGAATTTTTCTGCTGTAGCCTATCAGTGGGATGAATCGATCGCAGGTCGCTCTGCAAACGATATTGTTAGCTGCTTCCATCGAGTAAAACTTTCATGGCTGTCAAGAAGAGTATGCGCCATAACAAACCAATTCAAACGTTTCATGATTTTATGACTGTCGTAAAGAATGCGAAAAAATGTGGATACTAGACCTGAAATTTAACGACTTTTTTGCGACAAGCATGACCACTACTCAGTACGCAATTAAGTTCGACCCTCCATCAGGAATATACGATATATTATTGAGAAAGGAAGTTTAGAGCTCACTTACAGCAATGCTGTCGATGTAAGTGAGCCAAAAATCCATGATGATGATGATGTTCTATGACGGTGCACCCTTTTATTCAGGAGAAGAATTGTGTTGGGTGGAACTGGTGCTACTTCATTCAAAAGTACATCTAGTTTCAAACTTACGTTGTCGTCAAGAAAAATATAAATGTTTTCAAATAAGCTTAAATTGAAACCTTTGCCATTTTCAGGAATCTTAGAATTTCTTGTCATCTTGCCTAAGCAGCGTGGTTAATTCCCAGAATTTTTCAAAATCAAAATTATTTCTCGTTACGTTGTGGTGTGTACAATCAAAAATTATGTTTTCTACTGTATTGTCTACCTTATCGAAGTCGCATACCCTTATGTCCCCAAGTACCATAATTCTCAACCAATAGGGCTCAAGGTCATGTCTGGTCATCACCCTATTCATAGTTCTTACGTCCACCCCATTCAAATCTGTTCTAGTAAAATAGTTTTCCTCTGGTATTACTTTCGAATTCATAGAATTTTCGACCCTTTTCTACGGAAATCTCCTGGAACCAGTTTTCGAACTTATCATCTCTCTCTCTGCTGAAGATGTTGATTATGTCACTCAATAAATATTTATTATCAAAGTTTGTGTTGCAGGAATTGTGATTTCATCGGCTTTGTAGTTTCCCAGCATGTTGATATGCGAAGGTATCCATGGTAGAGTGCTGTTGGTTGCGGAGGCAATTGTCAAAAAATTATATAAAAGTGCTAAAATATTTTTACATTTTTTTCCCAGGAATCTTATGTTTGAACTACCTAAAAGTCATCCTAGAAGGCTTTAAAGAGCCCTGCAAGCATTTATAAACTCTTAAAAGCCGAAAAACTGGTATGTGAAATATAATACCTTCACCAAAATTAGGTATTCTATTATAGTAATTTTATTGCTATGAAAATTCTTAAAGAGAATTTCTCTCGGTATGTTTAAGTTCTGAATAAAATTATTTTTATTTTCCATTGTGCAAGAACATACAAAAGGAGCTACTTGGGGAGAAAGCTCCTAAAAATAACAACTTACACAATTTAAAAGTTACTTTCTCTCCACGGCACGTCATATGGTTTCTCATTATGGAAAATAAAGTAAATCACAATGTGAAGCATGACATTTTTTGTTCTATACATATCTGACCAGATAAAATATATTTTTTGACTTAGGTCTACTAAAATGTATCTTGAACAGATTTTTGTTCTTTGGCTTTGCACATTACGAACTCATTGCTAACTCAAGTTCGACAACAAAGTCTTTTGCTTTTGCACGACAGATATGTTAATAAATAAATATTTACAAAAAAAGCTAATTTTAAAAACATGCGGAAAATTAATTAGCAATTAAGATAAAAATTCAGAATGAAAGATTTAAACTGTGTAGGCGGAAGAAAAAGACCTTTTTTGATGTTGCCTCTGATATCTCGGTACACTTAATATAATAACACATATATTATCATGAAAATTGTTACCCTCATATCAGCCGTGATCGGAAAATTGTTCCCTTTTTTCTTACCTGTAAATAAAAAAATTACAAATGTGTTAAAAATGCTAAAATATTGAAAGTTTAAATTACTTTTGAAAATGTTTTCGAGTACGGTTGGCGAAAAGCATTTATGCAATAAAATATATAAATAGAAATGAAACAGACACTCGACAGAAATGATAAACAAACTCCCACTGAAATTTTAGATAAACTATTCTCATATCATCACTTGACAAAAATCTGCTATATAAAAAAATCAATGCAAAATTATGCACCCCAACATATAAATAATGTGCTACCATTCATATTCTCTTGCTTATTTACTCTTTTTCGGCACCTTTTTATGTACATTCTCATATTTATCATTAGAATAGCATAGCAGCCAAGTTTTTCATTTACTGCGATACAATCTAATCTCATTGTTGATAATTACAAATATATAGTTCAAACAGAAACATGAAAACACCTGTAATTCTTCTACATTATAAATTACCAATTAGAATGAATTTATTGTGTGTTTGTATAAAGTGCAATTTTTATGCTTTATCAGTATGTGATGGAATACATATATCATTAATATCAATTTATATAATAAAGTATGGATGGATTAATCGAGATTAATTTAATATATTCGATACAGACGATAAGGAAAATATGATCAATCAATTTCACATCCGAGAAACAGTTGGAAGCTTATTGAAAGCTTATGTTGTCAATATATTGTTTCCTTTTAGATAGAAGGACCATTTTATGGATATACGTTACGTCCATCAATGCAATATTTTACAATACAGTGAAATCTGGTATTGAATTACAATTTTCTACAACACTGTAGAAGAAACCAACATTCTAACATGTTGGTATCAAAAGTTAGAAAAGAAAAAGTATTTGGTAAGCGTTCTTATCATGGCCGGCCAAATGGTTAAAAAAAACTTTTATGAACCCGAGATTTCTAAAATGTCCTGGTGCGTATGTTTACGACCCCAGTTTCTTTCGAATTTTAAATTGTACCTTTCTGTCTTACTCCATAAGTATCGAGATCCCGAGGTCAACTGCGACTTTGCCTATGCTATTTCAAAACTGAGCGTCACATGTTCAGTCTTTTTTTTATCTTGTCCTTAGTGTCCGTACGATGTCTTACAGTTGTCGTAGAGGTGAATTGTCAAAACAGATAATTTCAGAAACGATATATTTTAGTTCCTTAAACTATCAGAATAGTTCTTGAATACGAACTAGTTTTAAGAGAAATAGTTAAGAGAACTAACCAAGTTGGCTATGTGAATTAAAATAAATCGATTTTGAAAAGGTGTTCAGTTCTATGCCCCTTACTCTTCTGGGTTCTGGCAAAGTGGAAATTTAACTTAAAATAAAAGCTCTGGATTTCGGTAAAATGGACTAAAATTTTAGTTTCCAGAATTATCTGTGTAGTGTGTCTCATTTGTCGCCAAGATAGCGTTCCAGATGTTCGCCAAGTGGTTTATATTTCTATNTAGTTTTAAGAGAAATAGTTAAGAGAACTAACCAAGTTGGCTATGTGAATTAAAATAAATCGATTTTGAAAAGGTGTTCAGTTCTATGCCCCTTACTCTTCTGGGTTCTGGCAAAGTGGAAATTTAACTTAAAATAAAAGCTCTGGATTTCGGTAAAATGGACTAAAATTTTAGTTTCCAGAATTATCTGTGTAGTGTGTCTCATTTGTCGCCAAGATAGCGTTCCAGATGTTCGCCAAGTGGTTTATATTTCTATTAATTTTCCCCCAATACAAACATTTTTTTCTTCTTTTCTTGTAATAATTCAAATAATTTCGGCTTAAATTTAGATTGATGGTACACAAGTAAAACATATTGAGATGTGGGTGGTGAAGCAATTTGTCAAAATGGAATTCTTATGTATTAATTTTTTTGTTTTTGCTTGAAGGAAAATAATTTTAACAATTTGTTTGTTGATCATTTATCCATAAGATAAGAACTTTTAAGATGTGAATAAGGTTAAACGATAACGAATGACCAACTAAAATTATGATTAGGTTCACGCTAAATATCCAAATTAAGTAATTATTGTCTTAGGCATTTAGGTACAATAATAAAAATAAGAGTACAAGGAAAAGTAAGGGATTGAGGTAGATTTAGGTAAAAATATAAGGTTTAATCAGGTCATTAAGTAGAAGAGAAGAGATCTATCAATTTTGAGGTTAACTTTTTTTGCCACACAATTGCATTTGCAGGTAATTTTGATCTACACTAAAATTACAATCTATAACAAACTTTACTTTGGTGTTGTTATTGAAGTCAATAGTACGACGATTTGATTCTGAATTCATAAATTTTGGGAATTGTACCAGAAGCATGCGATGACACCAAATTTTTGACAGATACGTATTTTATGACGATGTAAAATTTCAGCTAAGAACTCATTTCGAAAAAAAATGTTTGCCTCATCAAATAATTAACATTTTTTTCTTTTTCACTTTCTTTATTAGAAATTTTGATAAAAATTGCAGAGCGATAAAATGGTGTGGGTGACTTGTTTGCTCTTCGGAACTCTCTTCCCCATACCGTAAAATAAATATGAAGAAGAAATATTATTCTTATACAGCTAGCTAAGCTAGGCACCCGATAAATAAAAAAAAAACATATCATGGTATTGATTTTGTGAATTTATAATGAAGTCATTGATAGACATCATCATTTAATTTATTTATTTACATTTTATCATGAAGACTGTGAAAAAATTCATAATGAATTCTCCATTTCTAGAAATGACATCGTGCTCTGAAATCTTTTTTAATTTACCATGAATGTGATTAGATTCTGCTGGTGATTCTTTTGTAATTACTGACAAAAAACCTTGTTTCTCCTAACCAAGAAAAGCTCACAAGATCTTTTGTTTACTTTAACAGTCTGGGTAAACAAGATCTTGATCGACCTTATTTATGAAAATTCTGTCAAAAATAACATCTTGGGTTTCACAAATAAAATAGTATTTCTGACAAACTTTATTTTCTTTATCAGAAATCGTTCACCCTTCGTTCTTAGTTGAGACAAACAAGAAGCGTGTTTGAAAGAACAAAATCTTGTTTCGAACAAAAAAGAATTTCTGTTGATTTTGTTGAATGAGTCACATAAGACAAGTTGTTTCATTAAGTTATATTTATTATTAGAAAAAATCATAACCGTGAAAACNTCGAACAAAAAAGAATTTCTGTTGATTTTGTTACATAAAAATAGTATCCTGAATGAGTCACATAAGACAATTTTTTTTTTTAATTATTAGAAAAAATCATAACCGTGAAAACAAGGAACATGTTCCAGCGAAACAAGATCTTGCTTGACATAAACAAGGTGAACTAAATATTGTATAATGCAAACAGGAAGAAGGTCTAAGTTAAACTCTCTTAAAAGACAATTGTTTCTCTGAACCTTGCGAATAAACAAGTTTTTCGAAGCGGCAAATCTGAATACTAATGCCTTACAAAGTAATGATTAAAACTATATGAAATAGCCATAATCACACATGTAAATTGTTAATCTGTATTAGGTATACGAAAAAAACAAACGAGATCATTGAACTGTTAAGACGATTTTCTCATTTAAAACTTTTAATTCCACCATAAAAGTAGATTCAAATTTAACTAATTTATTCCGATAGTCATGACGTCTAACAGCACCTCTATTTTTAAGACGAAATTGATCAAAGTTTGAAATTTTAAAGAAAAAAATCCTCCTCCTTTATAACTGTATGCACTAGCGAAAAGCAGCTATGCAAAAAGGATATACAGAAGAAAATATTTTAATATTACATATTACAATGAGCTGCGACTATAAATGAATAATGTGTCTTTTGTTCATTTACCATTACCACAGAGAACGACCTTTAAAATGTTGGTAAAGGTAAAACCCACCTACGTAAATTTTCTTTTTTTTCTGAATGGGCATCCAAAAGTTATATCGGAAGTAATTTCTTTGACGTTGCAGAGAGTTGGAGCAAAAAACTTATGAAAATAAAAATGAGAGTGGAAGGCAAAAGGAGAGAATATGAGTTTAATTAAATACGATTTCGTGTATACATACTACTCAACTGAATTGGTAAAAAATAATACGTGGATGAATGAGAATGACAAAAAACACACTAAATAACATAACTTAAAAAAGTGAACAGCACGTCACATGTGTATGCTTTTTTTCGCCACAACATACAAGAGAGAAATGAAATGAAACGAAGATCTGAAATAGAAAAGACCATAAAAAATTATCTCACGTTATGGCTCTTCTTTTTTCGATATGTAGTATTTTATTCAAAATAGAAAAAGATATGAGATGCTGGAATTTGTGTGTACCAAGTACAGATTATTTTCTGCAAACGGCATGGTATCAAATCAAAAGTATACTCCCAAAAAGATTCTTTTGAACCTTTTTATCTTTATTCACTTTTTGTATTTGATAATATTAAATCCTCATTTAGATAGACAAAAAATATTTGGAAGAGCTCAGGGACATTTGAACTCACCATTTGAAAATTAAAATGTTTAAGATAATATTGGAAAGGTTAGTGAGCATAACATTTTATCATATACAATACGATAATATTCGGGACTTCGATGCCTAACTCCACAGATGAGGTCAAGTGACTATTATTCGGCCTTCGTAACTGGATCGGTCCATGTATGTGACAAGCAAATTATGTAAACTAGTCTTCTGAAATTAATTGAACCTACCGTAGGTATCCTTCGGATGACCCTCATAGATCCGCGTGTACATGACGTGGGCGTGTTGAATTTAGCGAACAAGGATTACCTGGAAAAATAACATTTGAAAGACCCAAGCATATTCGAATAAGGATCGATTCAAAAGGAACTTCAGACGAAACCAAATTATTGGGACAGGCGGGTTGGAAAATAGGTTAGAACACATTTTTGACTATTGTAAAGCATTTTTCAGGGCAAAAATAATATTACACGTAGCAACTAGTAATATTTTAGCGACGATGCAAATTGTCTAAAATTGTAACTAACATTGAGAAAAACCATTTTTCGCTAGGTTGAGAGAACCAAGAGTTTAACTTTGGCAGGAAGAAACAAGCCAAACAAGATCTTGTTTGACAAGGTGGTATAGTGCAAACAAGATAATATTTGCCAGAAACAAGAATACCTGTTTTAGAGAATCAAGTTGAAAGAACCAGGCGATCCGGCTTCATAACTTTAACTTCTATTTTTCTTTTCAAATTGAATTTCACACGGGAGGGGTCTAATAGTTGTTAGCTTTAATAAACGCCTACAGATTTGTGTTTCATAATCAAATTTAAATCTTTAATAAACTCTAACTAAATTCGCCTAAGTTTATTGTATGCAAATTGTGTANAAGAAACAAGCCAAACAAGATCTTGTTTGACAAGGTGGTATAGTGCAAACAAGATAATATTTGCCAGAAACAAGAATACCTGTTTTAGAGAATCAAGTTGAAAGAACCAGGCGATCCGGCTTCATAACTTTAACTTCTATTTTTCTTTTCAAATTGAATTTCACACGGGAGGGGTCTAATAGTTGTTAGCTTTAATAAACGCCTACAGATTTGTGTTTCATAATCAAATTTAAATCTTTAATAAACTCTAACTAAATTCGCCTAAGTTTATTGTATGCAAATTGTGTATCAAATTTAAATGAAATGACAAACTTTTGTATTGGAGTCCACAGAAGCCTTTGTTCGATTAGGCTCAAAAAGGGAGGTTAGGGTATTATTATTATTATTACCTGCATGTAAAATATTTGTTTGATCGGACAATGTAGGAGTTTTTCTCTGACATAGGATTGCCTACGGAAAAAACGGATAGACGGATCTTACAATTGTCTAGCAGACGTCCTGTCCACCTAATTTTGGTCGGAAGTGACTCCTAGGAGTCCAAATCGTGTTTTAAAGTTGATTTGGGAGATTTTCATTTTTGGCCAAACGCAATACTTTAACTTACAAAAGTCAAAGTAAAAATAATATTAAATAATATACCTTGGTCAAACAACTTGTCTTATGTGACTTATACAGGATACTATTTTGATACAACTAAATAAACAGAAATACTAAATATGGTTGAAACAAAGTTGTGTTCTTTCAACTACGATTCTTGTTACTAAGATCTTGTTAACCCTGGATTTCTGAAACTGATATTGTTGGTCATACATAAAATCTTATTTGTTTGAAACAAGATCTTGTATTTGACAGAACTTTTATAAATAAGGTTGAACAAGATCTTGGTTGTGATAAAAATCCCAAACAAAATCTTGTTTCTCCCAACTAAGGTCTTGCTCACCGAGACAGTTGCCCCAAATGAGATGTAGTTTGAAAGAAATAAGATCTTGGTTAGCACTACTGATAAAATCTTGTTTGCGCAACCTGTTTTTTAGTTGGTATTGAGCTTTTCTTGGTTAAGAGATGCAAAGTTTCTTTTCTGTGCAAAAACGTTGAATCTCGATCCACCGGATGTAAAATACATCGTAACGAAATTCGTAAATGCGTATATTTGTTTCCACTACACAGAGCACGCTTTTATCTTGATAAAAAGTTTCAAAAAGCGAGATATTAATAGAAAATTTATTAAAATTTTATTCAGATATTAAATTAAATTTTTATAAATATTTTTAATAGGTTGACCTAGGTCGACCTTGAGAAATTCAGTTTACATTAAATGCTATGTAATTAATTAAATATTTTTGATAACAAACTTAGGAAGGCATTTCATGAGCGTTGAAGCGTGTTGAGAATATAATTTATATATTATATTACAGTTTATCTATAAAAATTTATGTTTTCATTACTTATAATGAAGCTTATCGGTTTGTGTTAATAAAAATCTTTCTCCTAGGACTGATGAGATGAGATATCAGAGTTTTAGAACCCTCTCTTGAGAAACCCATGTTCTCGTTCGGTCGTCTGCGCGTTATATGACCACATACATTTTCCTTCCTAACTTCTGATACATTTGTTTCTTTCGCAATGTTGTAGAGCTAATTAGAACAACAAACTTCCCAAACATTATAATTCAATGCTAACTCACCGGGCGGGGCTACAAAAGGTTGAAATTTTGGTGATTATTTAATGCTTCCATATACCTATAGTTTTAATGGTCGAAATTTAGAATAGTATAAGCTTTTGTAATCACCCAAGAAGTTATTAACAAGACAAACAAGATCTTGTTTGACCTTAATTGGGAAAAAACATGACAAACAAGATCTTGTTCGGCCTTGGTTGGGAAAACAAGCCAAACAATCCAGTCCAACAAAATCTTGTATCACTGGATCAAGTTACCTTGTTTGTCACAAACAAGATCTTGATTGATGATTTGCTCAATGTAGCTTGTTTGACATCTTATTCAATCAACTTATCTTATGTGACTCAAACAAGATACTATTTTGCCGAGTTTCGTGACTATAGTATTACCTCAATGGGAAAATAAAGCACGAACTCGGCGTCAAATGCGACATTGCAGATTATTGAAATGTTGTTAATCACCACAGAGACAGCGTCAAGTTGGCGAAAACTGCGCGATATAATGAAACTTCATTTATTTTCCATGTTTTGCTCGAGTTTTCTTTCACTCGGCAACACTGCGCATTATCGTCGGATGAATCCATTCTCGTCCCGTTACTGTCACATTTATTACGTTTCTTGTTTCTGAACAAACTTCTTGTTTGACCGAAATAAGATCTTGTTTGTCTCAATAGGGCAATGGAAACTGCTTTGAACATTTTTTCCGCAGGACGTCTCTACTTAATTTAACTTCATTATAAATTTACTTCCAGTCGTTTTAATGTAGATGTCGTGAGTAAAAAATTAATCTAAGGGTTCTTATGTAAAAGATTTTTCTTGCATTGTCGCCACCTTTAATTAGACATTTGAATTATATAGTTTATCCATCGCCCTATTAGGACTATCTATCTTATTCACACTGGATTTCTGACAAATAAGATATTGTTTGTCAGAAATAAGATCTTATTTGTGAGACCCAAGATCTTGTTTTTGTCAGAATTTTCATAAATAAGGTCGAACAAGAACTTGAANTAAGGGTTCTTATGTAAAAGATTTTTCTTGCATTGTCGCCACCTTTAATTAGACATTTGAATTATATAGTTTATCCATCGCCCTATTAGGACTATCTATCTTATTCACACTGGATTTCTGACAAATAAGATATTGTTTGTCAGAAATAAGATCTTATTTGTGAGACCCAAGATCTTGTTTTTATCAGAATTTTCATAAATAAGGTCGAACAAGAACTTGAATGTGACAAATTAGCCAAACAAGATCTTGTTTCTACCAACTAATGACGGTTAAACCAAACAAGTCTTTGTTTGGAAGAAACAAGACCTTGATTGCTGCAACTGATAAAATCATGTTTGCCATCAATTCGCTTTTTAGTTTTTTGTGAACTTTTTTTGTTTTGAGGAAACAAGGTTTTTTCGTGGGGTACAGGATTTGAGAACCATTAAAAAAAATAAAACTTTCCACAGATTTTAGCGCCGGCCGGGGCTACTATTGTCTTACAGCAACCACTTTTCTATAAAACTCGCCTCTTAAGACCTATTTTCGTTCTTGGAAACAAATGAGTTGTGACGCTACAGATCCCAGAATTTTCACCAATACGCCACTACTGCCATCGCAAGATAAGTTTGATTTTGAAATTTGTGTCATTGGAGGAATGTAATTTTCCCACCGCTGTCTTAAACGAAAACTCAGAACCAACTAAATGTCAGTCTTCTAGAAATTTGTTGGTCTAATTGAGCTCTACAACATTGTAGAGGAAACTAATGCTCTAACATGCTTGTATCAAAAGTTAGAATTTGCAGTATGGAAGATAAATAAAATTTTATTCTTAGCTTGAGACATCGGGTCTGATAGGAATTCTCCAGTTCTAGAGATCGGAATAATCTCAAATTCGTTATATAATCTTTCAGTGAGTGCCCAAGAACAGTACCTATGCTAAATTTGTGATTTTTTAATAAATTTATAGATAAATTAGCAAGATGAAAGTGTGCTTGATGAAATGAAACCGACAATCTAACCAATATGCCCAAGACCTTCAGAAACTAATTCCCGTCGATCATACATACATATTGCTGAAACCAACCGTGTGCATTTTTTGCTCTTTTGAGAGTGCTCATTTCTACAAAATATGATTAAAGGGCATATATTGATCCATCAAATCAAGACCTTTGATCTTCATACACTCATTACTCATACTTTTATACTCTTGTTTTGTTCGTTCTTTTGTAATTGTAAATCATTATTCAGAAGCAGGCACAATTAAAAAGGATGGATTTATTTTTCCCAATTTTGGTATAAAATCATAACGTGTAGAATTGAGAAATAAGCAATTAAAAGATTGAACAAAAGAACTTGTAAGTCACTTTTCGGAAGAATAACAACAGTATAAATTCGTAAATAATTCAACCAGAAAACAAAAAATCACCAAACCAAAACAATGAAGAAGAATTGAGAATAAGAATCCAATTTCAAACATCAGGTGCATTTCATTTCTATTCTCTCACCGTTTTCTTTTCCATATATCTCTCTCCAAAAGAAACGAACAAGATGACAGTGGAAGTGAGGCATCTTTCACTAGTCACGAATTTGAATTTTGATGAATTTGTTGCATGTTTCAACTCCCATTTGCTGTCTTTTGTCTGTCTGTCTTGTCTTGCATTCAAACTTTAAATCAAAATAATGTAACTTTTAGTTACGAGATTAAATCATCATGTTTTCAGTGAAAACATACAAACTCATGTTGATGATTATATAGATGCTATATCACTAATCTTTTACATTTCTGTGCCAGACATTTTGTTAATCGAAATCTCTTTCACAATGAAAACGTCACAAGAATTAGCACCAAAGTTATAATCATAATTCATAAATAACGAAAAATCACCTTCAAAAAATATACATTATAAGAGGGTGCGACTCTGATGAATATGATATAAAATATATATTAAAGTGGATAATTACGAATTAAATATTCCATGCAGGTTTAAAGTCCATTCATATTATCACCCGCTTCACTAATATAAGCTCTTGGTCGCAAATAAATTGAACCCACACGATTGAATAAAATGATCATTAGCGAAACAGTATTTCAATTACACAATAGGGTGGAAACACTAATTTTGGACAGAGAATCAGTTTCGACACGTTGGCACTAAAATTACAAAATTTCTAAAACTTAATGGAATTTTCATACTCTTAAGCCATAGAAATGTCCTTTAGAAGGTTCTTTTTGCAATGTCATGAATTTAAAATTGTTATCGCAGTCAAAAATTTTTTTTTTGGGAAATTATTTTAAAACCCTTTCNAAAATTTCTAAAACTTAATGGAATTTTCATACTCTTAAGCCATAGAAATGTCCTTTAGAAGGTTCTTTTTGCAATGTCATGAATTTAAAATTGTTATCGCAGTCAAAAAATTTTTTTTTGGGAAATTGTTATTTTAAAACCCTTTTAAAATTGCGTTTTTGAAGTTTTGGAGAAATATTTCCAAAATGGTTCAAAACAAGGTTCAAAATATACTTCTTTTCAGAATGCCCGTCAAACAATTGGGATAAAATTATTTTTCTCAAAACATATATAAAATTGTTCGGCATTCTAACGTCCATAAGCATCAACAGCGTTTTAATCGCAGTTAAATTGTTAACTGTGTTTTGTCTCATTTCCACGCATTGACAGAAGGTGACAAAAGTAGTTTTTACATTTAACCTACAGTCACTAAAAGCACAGTTGTCTTGGTGAAAATCTGCCATTTCTTTCTGTTTATTTTCCTTTTCATGCACTTTTGTTAACATTTTCCGCCATTTGTATGACGTCATGTCATCAAGAAAGATAGATTACGTTATTTTAGAACCATTTATGAACTGGTGCAATTATTGGTGCAAATAAAAAGTCAGGTTTTCGATGAGACAACTGTGCTTTTAGTGACTGTAATTTAACCGAGTTTTAAACTGTTGATCCTTTCGGGCATAAGACATGACCAAGTTTTAGTTACGGACACCATTTAAAATATCAATAATTTCTACTTTAAATATATAGAAATAATAAATATGCAACATTTTCAGAGTATTTATGCTCATT